>JAQJVK010000001.1:83360357-83532857 GCA_035578135.1 Flexamia atlantica | reverse complement strand
GGTAAACTTATTTACATACCCAGTATTTCCTGTTGCTGTTAAAGCAACCTGGGTAAATAATAATTATTCCATCCGACCGGTAAACTTATTTACATACCCAGTATTTCCTGTTGCTGTTAAAGCAACCTGGGTTAATAATAATTATTCCGTGCGACCAGTAAACTTATTTACATACCCAGTATTTCCTGTTGCTGTTAAAGCAACCCGGGTTAATAATAATTATTTCATCCGACCGGTAAACTTATTTACATACCCAGTATTTCCTGTTGCTGTTAAAGCAACCTGGGTTAATAATAATTATTTCATCCGACCGGTAAACTTATTTACATACCCAGTATTTCCTGTTGCTGTTAAAGCAACCTGGGTTAATAATAATTATTCCGTGCGACCAGTAAACTTATTTACATACCCAGTATTTCCTGTTACTGTTAAAGCAGCCTGGGTTAATAATAATTATTCCATCCGACCAGTAAACTTATTTACATACCCAGTATTTCCTGTTGCTGTTAAAGCAACCTGGGTTAATAATAATTATTTCATCCGACAGGTAAACTTATTTACATACCCAGTATTTCCTGTTGCTGTTAAAGCAACCTGGGTTAATAATAATTATTTCATCCGACCGGTAAACTTATTTACATACCCAGTATTTCCTGTTGCTGTTAAAGCAACCTAACTTATTTACATACCCAGTATTTCCTGTTGCTGATAAAGCAACCTGGGTTAATAATAATTATTCCAACCGACCGGTAAGCTTATTTGCATACCCAGTATTTTACTGTTGCTGATAAAGCAACCTGGGTTAATAATAATGATTACTCCGTCCGACCGGTAAACTTATTTGCATACCCAGTATTTTTGCAGTTGCTGATAAAGCAACCTGGGTCAATAATAATTATTCCGTCCGACCGATAAATCGGTGTGAATGCCCAGTACTTTTGGTGTTGCTGTTAAAGCAACCTGGGCCTAGTAGTCTCGCCCGAAGTTAGCTAACGGTACCCGTGCTCACCCAGTATTTTCTAGTTGCTGGTGAAGCAACCTGGGTCGTTAGTTATTCCATGCGGCCGGATCTTTTGGTTAATTTTCCCAGTAACGTAGTTGCTGTTAAAGCAACCTGGGTAGTTAACGTTTCGTACTAGCCGGGACGCATAATCGAACACTCAGCGGCGAGCGACCTTTTTTTCGGAGATAACGAACGATAACCCAGCTTTTTACAGTTGCCGAGCAGGCAACCTGGGTCGGTTGGTTTCCGGTGTTATCCCAGTAACGTAATGTTGCTGATAAAGCAACCTGGGACGGTATAGCGCTGCGAGCTATCGAATCGACACTCGTTTAAAAGTTGACCCAGTTCTCCGTGTTGCTGTTGAAGCAACCTGGGCCAATTCCGCTTTTGTGCTACCCGGTTGGTCCCAGTAACGCTCTGTTGCTGATAAAGCAACCTGGGACCTGTGCCGTAAGTATTGGGGAAATAGCCTAGGTTCACCCAAGAGATAGGTTAGCTTAACGCCGAGTTGCTGATAAAGCAACCGGTAATCCGAGTGCCGTATTTTCGACCCGATAGTCCCTAGTTGAATTGTCCGACCTTGTTATATATTTTTTTTAGGGATTTCCCTATCACTCCCAGTAACGGGTAGTTGCTGGTGAAGCAACCTGGGAGTACCGATTGGCTTTCTAACACAGAGTTTGGCGATGATGAAACACTGATGCTATAGAGGCAACCCGACAACTGAGCCAAACTCTAAAACTAGGTGAAATGACCCGACTCGAACCTTGGCTTCCTCTGAGCTCATCCGAACCAAACAAATTTAATATGCTGACGTATTAATATTTCACACCTCCGAAAAATACGTCACATATTTGGCGCCCGAACGAACAGGGACTTGAAAGAAATGATATTTAAAATTAAGTAGTACGATTTTGACAACAATAGCGAGTGTATTGTTTGAGCTCGAAACGACCCATCATGTTGTACCATCTCGATCGTTTCCTGAAGCTTTCAGGCTATTGTTAGTGTTTAACATTCTCGAAAACAATGGGGCTGGTAACAAGGAACCGTCAAAAACACCACGAACTACGACATCCTCCATGAAGTCGACTTCGACTAGTAGGACACTTGCGCCGAGCACTACGACCCCGAGTACAGTCATTACTACCACTAGTACCATCATGGTATCTTAACCTTCAGCTGTAGTAACTGCTCCTAACGTACCCGTGACTACATCGGAACAAGTAACTCCGACTTTCGAATCGGATCCTAAGGTTGGATGGGTTTACAATCTTCAAAAAAAAGACTTGCAAATCGAAATGAAAAAGTTTTCTCTCGATACCGAAGGTTCGGTGGCAGATCTCCGTAGGAGGCTAGTAGCTTTCTTGCGGTCAGGTGTCGTTCCCCCAGTAAAGCCTAAAATGCCAGTTACAACAGTAGGTTTTGAGTCTCTCGACAACCGATTTGTTTCCGATTTTGATGGCATCGGAGCCGTTTCGGCTGACTATAGTTTGCCACTACCAAAATGATCGACTGAAACTAATGTTGTGGCAAGCACCGCAAGACTGCTGGCCTCTAGTTCAGTCTATGGTGCGGACTTAGAGGGCAACAGCATACAAGAAATGCTTGGTTTACACCCGGGAGCGACTCTCCGTCAGGTCCAAGAGGCAATATTCGAAATGAAACGTCAAAATACGTCCCAAACGTCAACGGCCGAGCCCTTGTCCGATACGAACCAAACCCGAAACAGCCGTCTTTCCTGGTCTAATCCAGCAATAGAGGCAGGCATATTATGATTCTCTTTATGATCCAAATCTTTTGAGGTTAAATGCTCCGATCTCTACGGATGAACGGTCATATGTACCTCCTGTGAGTGATTTTGGCTGTCCCGCATCCACCAATTGGGCCCAGCAACTTCCGGAGATTGCACATCTCTGTAATCAAATTAGGAAGTGGAATTTGAGATTTGATGGGGAGCACGATCCGATTGCTTTCATTGAACGATTAAATGAACTAAGGGAGGCTTACGAAATCCAGCCGGATTTATTGCTCAAAGCCATACCTGAGTTGCTTAAAGGTCAGGCATTGTTCTGGTACCGCAACAATCGAAATGTATGGCTAACTTTTGACGATTTCTTACGAAGCTTTGAAGAATATTTCTATCCCCCAGATTACCGAAGAAGCCTTGAACGAGAGATAATACAGCGTACCCAAGGGGAGTATGAGCCAATCAGAAAGTTCGTAGTGGCCGTGACCACGCTGATGCGTAGACGAGGTGGCTACTCCACTAATGAAATTCTCAACAGACTGTACGACAATATGAGACCCGATTATAAACTTACGGTTCGAAGAGAACATTTTAACACTGTGGGTGATTTTATAAGAGTAGCAGAGGGCTACGAAAGCTACCTCAGAGAGAAAAAGAACTACCGACCTCCACCCAACCCGGCTCAATCTGCAGTTCCGGAAATGGCTTATACACCGAAAAGCGGGTCGCTCAAACAGTATCATGTCGATGCAGTGGACTCTCCATCAGAATTGTTTGGAAACAATCAGTCCGCACCTACTGTTCCTCAAAATGTATCGGCCCGAAATGAGCATCGAAACGACCGATATCACCCGAAGAAAGCGTCACGCCCTCCTACACAAAATGAACGTGCCAGTGGCGATCAATCTTATCGGAACGAAAACAATGGTCGCCGAACTGAGGCTCCAGTATGTTGAACTGCGAGAAAAGGGGTCATAAAACCAAAGACTGTAGGTCGCCGAGAAGACCTCTACGTTGCTCAATTGTAAGAAGGAAGGTATTTTGACCGTAAAATGCCCCTGTGTAGCGGGAAACGGACAGCGAGACCCGGAGGTGGGGGGTGCTCCGAGTCTCCCAGAAACACCACTACCTCCACCAAATGGGCCCAGTGGCTCGAATTTGTAAGAGCGTTTGCCAGTACCGGATGTAACGTAGCGAAGACGGAAGATAATCGACCTTTTGTGAATGTCAAAATTTTACAAATGAATGCCAAGGCTCTCATAGACACTGGCTCGGTAGTATCCTTAATAGGCAATAGGATAGCTGAACTCCTCAAAACGTCCGGAATTGAACCTTTGAATGCCGAGGTTGAAGTTAAACTGGCCGACGGCTCTAGAAGCTTGATCACACAGAGTTATGAATTTGACTGCGAGTTAGACGATAGTACCATTAGAATCCGAGCCTTACATCTTGAGAATCTCACCGCTGACCTTATCATAGGGATGGATATGATTGAGAAACTTGGGTTAATTACTTGCAATTTCAGTACTGCAGAGAACTCCGAATCTCGAACGGAACCTAACGAAGTTATGGCAATTGCCACACTGACGCCCGAGGAGTCTGGGCAGTTACAACAGTTCTTGGAAGAGGAATTGAAACTCTTTGACAAGATATCGGGCCGCACCCACTTAGTGGAGCACAAGATAAGAGTAAAAACGGACACTCCGATAAAGCAAAGGTACTACCCTCGTAATCCAGTTATGCAAAAGGTAATCGACGAGGAAGTCGAGATGATGCTTAAAGATGGAGTGATTGAACCGTCCGACTCAGCATGGAGTTCTCCAGTGGTTCTAATAAAGAAGCCCTCTGGACGATATCGTTTTTGCATAGATTTCAGGCGAGTAAACAGTGTAACCGAGAAAGATGCGTATCTGTTGCCCCGAATAAACCATATCTTGGAGAAGTTGAAAGATGCTACGTACATTAGCACCCTTGACTTAAAGCAAGGGTATTGGCAAGTTCCTTTGGCCGAGGATAGTCGGGCAATTACTGCTTTCACTATACCAGGGAGTGGATTATATCACTTCACTGTCATGCCTTTTGGTCTCAGCGCAGCCCCAGCCACATTCCAAAGACTTTTGGACAAGATAATTGGACCAGAATTGGAACCTAACGCTTTTGCAAATCTTGATGACTTAGTTTTGGTTTCAAAGACGTTTGATGAACACCTGAAGCTACTTCGTGAAGTTTTTACACGCCTGAGGGAAGCTAACTTGAAAATAAATCCGGACAAATGTCAATTCTGCAAGACTGAACTTAGATATTTGGGTCACATCGTGAACTCGAGAGGTATACAGACGGATCCCGACAAGGTGAAATCCTTAATGGAGTTCCCAAAACCCAAAACTGTAAAGCATTTACGGAGCTTTGTAGGACTTGCATCCTGGTACAGGCGCTTTATCCAGGACTTCTCAAAAATGTCGGCCCCTTTGACAAAACTCACGAAAAAGAACGTTCCCTGGAAATGGGGAGAAGAACAAGATAAGGCTTTTGAACAGTTGAAGAGCTGGCTTTCCAATGCACCTCTTTTAACATGCCTGGACTTTGAGGTACCGTCCATTTTGGAAGTGGATGCTAGTTATGACGGACTAGGTGCTTCTTTGACACAACGCAAAGGTGACCAAGTCAACGTTATAGCATATGCTAGTCGTATGTTGACCGACAACGAACGAAAATTCACAGTGACCGAACTGGAATGTCTTGCCTTAGTTTGGGCCGTCAAGAAATTTCGTCCCTATTTAGAGGGTTACCGTTTTACCGCTATAACCGACCACCAGGCACTTAAGTGGCTTATGAAGTTACCAGAACCGTCTGGACGACTAGGCCGATGGATAATCGAGCTACAACAGTTTGATTTTGATATAGAATATAGAAAGGGGTCATCAAATAAGGTGGCTGACTCTCTTTCGCGCTATCCCGTACCTACCTCCATTGACGCTCCTACGCCTGAAGTAAATGCTATTCTGCCGGAGCAGTCGACCTGTGAAACCGCTCATCAGAGATGGTACAATAACGCTTTGGAAAAGGCTAACTCGACCGATCCTAGATCTCCCGCTGAATATATTGTGAGAGAAGGAAAACTTTATCGACACCGACCACTGAAACAAGGCGAAAGGGATGCAACCACAGAATGGAAGCTTTGCGTGAAAGAAGACGAGGTGTCTGGAGTCCTCCACGAGTGTCACAACGCTTCACAATCGGGCCACTTCGGATTCTGGAAAACATGTAGACGCATAGCAATGCGGTACTATTGGCCTGGCTGGAGGCAAGTTACGAAAACCTACGTCCGGAATTGCGTAACGTGTCAACAGTTTAAAGTAGAACAAACAAAACCGATGGGTCAAATGTATTACCGTCGACCTAAGGGTCCGTGGGTGATAGCCACGGCAGACATAATTGGCCCACTCCCACGATCCAAACGCGGCTCAAGATATGCGTTTGTAGTCCAGGATAACTACACGAAATGGGTAGAGGTTGCAGCGTTAAGGACCGCCACGGCTCAACAAGTTTCGAAGAGTCTCCACAAAATGATCATCTGTCGTTATGGAGCTCCGGAAATCTTACTAACCGACAATGGTACACAATTTGTGTCCAAGATATTTACATCCCTATTGAAAGAGTGGAAAATCGAACATCGGCTTACTGCACCTTACTCCCCCCAAGAAAATCCTACTGAGAGAGCTAACCGAGTGTTAAAAACCATGCTATCTCAATATGTTGGAAGTGATCATCGAGATTGGGACGTCAATCTGTCAGAGCTTCGCCTGGCCATGAATTCTGCCGTTCACGAGACCACTGGATTTTCCCCGGCCATGTTAAATTTCGGAAGAGAACTGAAAATGCCTGCTGCTCTACACGGACCTCTTTTCGAAAGTACAAATCGAAGTGAGGACCCTGACCCGGCAGACGTCCATGCCAGACGTCTTCGAGCTTATCATGCAATGTTCAAAGAGGTAGAGAAGAACGTAAGCAAATCTTTCCAACGGCAAGCGAAGTACTATAACGAAAGGAGACGGCCGACGACCTTTAGGATTGGTCAGTCTGTGTGGAAGAGGACACTTCCACTTTCTTCTGCGGCGGATGCTTTCGCAGGAAAGCTGGCACCCAGATTTGAGGGTCCGTTTAAAATAACCGAGAAAGTCGGGGAGAACATTTTTCGATTATCAGGCTCCAAACGTAATGTCGAAAATACGGCACACGCGAAAGATCTTAAACCCTTTTATGGTTAAAGGAAGAGTCCTTAAGGTCTTACAATGTTCTGTTTCTTTTTCCCTTGCCCGAGGTGACGTGGTTTTCTCTGTGTTGCAGGTATTGGAAAAGGACAAGGTGGAAACCACCCCCACAATCGAAGCTTTCCTTCATCGTATGAAAATGGCCCTCAGAAGGGAGAAGAGATTTTCCGCTAGGCACGAAGAGGATGGACAACCCCTGAGGCGGATGTTGAATGTAGGCCTGACGGCAATCGACACGATTCTACCGAAGAGAGATGTCAATGATGAAGTCATAAATGCCTACTTCCGCCTTATCGAACGAAGAAATTGGGCATTCAAAGGCACTCTTCCCACTTTGTGGAGTTATGATTCATTTGTATGGGAGATGTTCCGAAACAACCGGGAGTCTGCGTTTCAGGAAAGTAGGGCCGTGAACCCGTTCTCATTAGACCTTCTGCTCATGCCCCGAAATATAGTGCTTGGGGATGATAAGCACTGGATCCTGGTGGGAGTCTGGCCAAAATTAAGGAGCATGAGATTGTTTGACTCATTAGGGGTGCAGCATCCGTTCGTCATAAACGAAACCCGACAATTCTTGTCGAAGGAGGCGCAACGAAGGAATCTACCGTTTGAAGAAAAGCAGTGGGTCTGTATCCCTACCCCCTCCGGATGCCCCCGCCAGGAGGAGCGAGAATGTGGTATTTTAGTGTGCCTAATGGCAGAGGCACTGGCTCGGAGGGCTGATCTGTCTGACCTGGTGAAGTCAGCCACTGAAAACAGGAAAACGGTTATGACGCATATCCGTCATGGGCGAATTGCGCAAGAGGATTTCAGCCTGTTTGAGACAACCGCTGCAAGTTTCCTCTGCCCACAGGAACGAGAGCAAGCAAATGGATGCCCTGCCTATTCTCCGCCAATGGAAACGGGAAGTTTTGTATTCGTGGATACAAACGGAGAGTCCGATGAGGCCGACCTGACATTGATGGAATTGGACGAGTTTTTGGGGAAGAGCTCCGAAGAAGACCCGCTGAGGCCCAAGGACGAAGACGGGATGTCTACCATGAGCGAGGCCCTCACCATCAATGTTGAGGAAACCGATTGGGAATTTCTAGAGGAGGAGGGCTTTGACCAGCCAATGGTGACCAGGCCATCAGCCATGACCACGGACCCAGTTGCCGAACCCGCCTGTGGAATCAAACCGATTATATCGACCGAACCCACTGAACCCCCCAACCCAGACTATGAGCGACCCTCGGGGTCGGGAATAAACGCCCGAGCTACCTCTGCAGGTAGTGAGGAGCCTCCAAGGCGGAAGAAAAACCGCAAATTAAAACGGAGGCGGGTCTTCCTGGAAGACAGAAATGGAAAACACTCCTTGAGGAGGATCAATGTGAAGTTACTGCCAGAATGGCTGTAAAAGATCCGAGCTGGACCCAGAAAAAAAGAGATTTAGTTTTTTTTGTTTGTTTCGTTATCTACGCTAGAAGCGAGGTCCGAGAGTGACCAAGAATTTATTTTTTCCAACTATAAGGCTGATAAAAGACTGATTTTATACATAACTCTAGTCTGTGATAAGTAGTATAGAAGAAAAATGATTTTATTTTTCGGAAATCCCGAACCTGGGAGGTTTTATGTTTTTAAGTATACGAAACATAGTCTTAAGAAGAAGAAAACATTTCGAGTTACTAGTAGCTGTGATATAGTTAACTTGTCTGTGATATATATACAGCATACAAAGAAGAGTTATTATTTTAGTTCGAACTCTGAAAGTGTTCACGATTTGAGAGTATTATTTCCCCGTATACTTTTTAGTTTTGAGAAAAGAAGAGTTTTACGTTGTATCTAGTCAGTTAGAAAAGAGAAAAAATTATACCTAGGCTAGAGCCTTTTTTTTGTTTTTCCCCGTTTTTCTTTTTTTTTCGTTTCGAATTCAGAGGAGAGTGTAACGGTATTTTATTTTGAGTGTTCTAAATGTTCAGTTTATTTTATTGTTAGCGGCGCAGAGTGCTTGAAGCAAACCGGTTTAGTTGGATTTCCCAGTTATGCACTCTCTCTCTCTCTCTAACTGACACTACCACCCACGCGCAGCAGAGTGGGGACGGTAGGGGTCGGAGGGGAATTGGCGCATGCGCTGTAGCGACTGCCTCGACGAGTCCCCAGACAGCTGGGCCCTCGCTCACTCTCCTCCCGACCTCCGATAGGAACACTACTCGAGCTCCTAAGCCCGGCGAATTACACGGTAGGCCATATTCGGACTTGTGATTTTTTGGTTAGACTTAGACTTAGTCAGTTTTTCGTGAAGGCCTAACCGATTTGTACGAACTTTAATCCGATCTAAGTTTATAGACCCAGTATTTCCTGTTGCTGGTGAAGCAACCTGGGTTAATAATAATTATTCCATCCGACCGGTAAACTTATTTACATACCCAGTATTTCCTGTTGCTGTTAAAGCAACCTGGGTAAATAATAATTATTCCATCCGACCGGTAAACTTATTTACATACCCAGTATTTCCTGTTGCTGTTAAAGCAACCTGGGTTAATAATAATTATTCCATCCGACCGGTAAACTTATTTACATACCCAGTATTTCCTGTTGCTGTTAAAGCAACCTGGGTTAATAATAATTATTCCATCCGACCGGTAAACTTATTTACATACCCAGTATTTCCTGTTGCTGTTAAAGCAACCTGGGTTAATAATAATTATTTCATCCGGCTGGTAAACTTATTTACATACCCAGTATTTCCTGTTGCTGTTAAAGCAACCTGGGTTAGTAATAATTATCCGTGCGACCAGTAAACCTATTTACATACCCAGTATTTCCTGTTGCTGATAAAGCAACCTGGGTTAATAATAATTATTCCGACCGACCGGTAAGCTTATTTGCATACCCAGTATTTTACTGTTGCTGTTAAAGCAACATGGGTTAATAATAATGATTACTCCGTCCGACCGGAAAACTTATTTGCATACCCAGTATTTTTGCAGTTGCTGATAAAGCAACCTGGGTCAATAATAATTATTCCGTCCGACCGATAAATCGGTGTGAATGCCCAGCACTTTTGGTGTTGCTGTTAAAGCAACCTGGGCATAGTAGTCTCGCCCGAAGTTAGCTAACGGTACCCGTGCTCACCCAGTATTTTCTAGTTGCTGGTGAAGCAACCTGGGTCGTTAGTTATTCCATGCGGCCGGATCTTTTGGTTAATTTTCCCAGTAACGTAGTTGCTGTTAAAGCAACCTGGGTAATTAACGTTTCGTACTAGCCGAGATGCATAATCGAGTATTTATAGGCGAGCGACCTTTTTTTTCGAAGTTAGCTAACAGTACCCGCGTTCACCCAGTATTTTCTAGTTGCTGGTGAAGCAACCTGGGTTGTTAGTTAATCCGTGCGGCCGGATCTTTTGGTTAATTTTCCTAGTAACGTAGTTGCTGTTAAAGCAACCTGGGTAATTAACGTTTCGTACTAGCCGGGACGCATAATCGAACACTCAGCGGCGAGCGACCTTTTTTTCGGAGATAACGAACGATAACCCAGCTTTTTACAGTTGCCGAGCAGGCAACCTGGGTCGGTTGGTTTCCGGTGTTATCCCAGTAACGTAATGTTGCTGATAAAGCAACCTGGGACGGTATAGCGCTGCGAGCTATCGAATCGACACTCGTTTAAAAGTTGACCCAGTTCTCCGTGTTGCTGTTAAGCAACCTGGGCCAATTCCGCTTTTGTGCTACCCGGTTGGTCCCAGTAACGCTCTGTTGCTGATAAAGCAACCTCGGACCTGTGCCGTAAGTATTGGGGAAATAGCCTAGGTTCACCCAAGAGATAGGTTAGCTTAACGCCGAGTTGCTGATAAAGCAACCGGTAATCCGAGTGCCGTATTTTCGACCCGATAGTCCCTAGTTGAATTGTCCGACCTTGTTATATATTTTTTTTAGGGATTTCCCTATCACTCCCAGTAACGGGTAGTTGCTGGTGAAGCAACCTGGGAGTACCGATTGGCTTTCTAACACAGAGTTTGGCGATGATGAAACACTGATGCTATAGAGGCAACCCGACAACTGAGCAAAACTCTGAAACTAGGTGAAATTGACCCGACTCGAACCTTGGCTCCCTCTGAGCTCATCCGAACCAAACAAATTTAATATGCTGACGTATTAATATTTCACACCTCCAAAAAATACGTCACATAGTTTAAGCTACGTACGAACCATGATCCAATGAATTGTAGTTTTCCTCATTCAAAAATTTAAGTAAATCGTGACGTCATCAGGGACTAGAAGAATGCAGCTTGTCTGAAGCCTCCACCTGATACGATAAAATATCTTGGCTAATCAGAAAGTTCTTATTACTGGCACCTCTGATTTAGGCTTTACTTTTACCCAAAAGTATCATTCTATAGCTAGGATACAACCAAGGTCTGTGGTATATTAGAAGAGAATCCACAGCCTGATATTATACTGTCAGGTTGTCTTATTCCATCTCCCATATTATGACCTGTGGATCCAAGCCTGTGACGTCAATGGTAGACCCAATATCCGGATCTAAGCAACTCTATTAGCATAAGGATAAAATATAGCCTCAAAGGAGGTATATTAATATGGTCAATATACCTCTGATTGGTCAAGATTAATAACTTTTTTTACAGTTGGAGATTATTAGGTTTCCGGTCTACAGAAGATGTCAGGATTTGTTTATATTTTTGACTGAGGTAACCTATGTGACCTATGTGTACCATTATTCTTCTCTTCAGATCTTGGAATACGACCGGATGAATTGTCTTCTGATGATGTCACACAGGCCTTATGGAAATATGAGAGTTAATTAATAAAAGAAAAACCAATAAAGAATAAAGGGGTTTAATTGGGTAGTCCTCAATAACTTAGCCTAGAACTGTTTCTTTAATTATTTTTAACCCCAAGTACAGGCTTCTTACAAACATTGTTTAGTCTGGTGTTTCTAACCAAAAGATTCATAAGGCATATTAAAAAAAAATTTTACCTAATTTTACAGTCTGTGTTCTAAATTTAAATAAATTTACAAATAAAAGGTTTACTACAGGCCTAACGATGGAATTGTTTAGTTTAGAATAAATTAAGATAATATTAAACATTTTTAGAACAAAAGAACAACACTTTTTTAGTCAGCAGGATCTACGATTTTAGCTATTCAAGAGACAACAGTTTTTTTATCCACGATTTTTATCTATTGAGGGGCCTCATGCCCAAACTTTGCCCCGGGCCTCCAAAAGTCTGTCGGCGGCCCTGTTTCTCCATACATATATTTGAGAAAGCCGGGGGTGGCACGGTGGTAGCAGCCTTATTTGCCCTTTCAAACAGCACATAATTTGTGTTTCCACTTTGAAATAATTTCTTTGCTATGCAATATTTACAATTTTGCCCATCTTTGCAAACTACAACATTCGGTTGTTCAATAAAATCTATATTTGATTTGAGTGTCCTTCATGGTCCAAATCATAGTTCCCTGTCCTTTTGCAAACAGCTTATAAAGTTGTTTATTTAAATCAGCTTCTTCATCTGTAAGATCCCTTTTTCGAAGGTTCTCCGTTACGGTATCTCTGTTCTGATTATTTCTTTCATCACCCTGTGCGCCTGTCTCCCTTTC
Organism: Flexamia atlantica; assembly: GCA_035578135.1. Lineage (NCBI taxonomy): Eukaryota > Metazoa > Arthropoda > Insecta > Hemiptera > Cicadellidae > Flexamia > Flexamia atlantica. The sequence continues at coordinate 83,520,235 of JAQJVK010000001.1, read as the reverse complement.
TGTTCCAATCTGTTACGATAGTGTTTCTTGATGTGAATTTTCCTGTGGTACCCTTAGATGTGTTTATTTTTCTTCATTGTTTCATTTTTTCGTGCAATCTATCTTCTATGTGATAAGATACGGAATTGCAGACATTTTCTCTATATTGTGGCACCTTCTCATCTTATTTTTACTACCAACTTTGAATAAAAAAATAAAAAAATGTAACTCTAAATTTTAGTGCACTTTATGTTTTTAATAACATAACCTAACGGTAAAAAAATTGAAAACGTAAATAATAACATATTACTAAATAAGACGGTATTCACCTGATGTACAAAAACAAATTGTAGGTGATGCATTCTGTTGGCAACCACTGTAACCACGATAACCATTTCAAATTAAACCATATGTATTGATATAAACAAATAAAACCAAAAGTACTCACAAAATCCTTGACATAGGCCCCTTTAGGACGATCCTGTGCCTAAACCCTAAAAGATATCGAAACCCAACTACCATAGTGCACATCATAAGATTCCAAGCTTTAATTTGATACCAAGATCAAGGGTCTACGACGTGTAGTTTTGGCTGTAGCACTAAATATACCAACACACAACTCTTCTTTTATATATATATATATATATATATATATATATATATATATAGATTATTTATTACAGTGAAAATAGTGATAATATAGTTAAATTTTCATACAAATATTTTTTAAGTATTTTTAATTAATTGTTTTAGGAATGTTAGAAATTTGATATTTTAAATATCAAGTACCGGGGACCGAGCTTTGCTTGGATTAAACAAAAACAACCAGCTGATTCAGCTGTTTTGGTTAAAAATTTCTATAACTATCATGAGCATTTATAACTATAACACTGTTTGAGCATGGTATCAACCCCTTTATACAGCCGTGCCTTCAGATTTTTCTGTTCTAGTAAAAAGGAGTTGATTCGGCTCGTTCAACACTAATAAACATATCGATGACGTCCTGTTGTAATAAACGGCCACAGAAGGGAAGTGCCGTTGAAGTTGGTCGTTATATTTTCTGTCCCTTCGTTGGAGAGCAGCGGTCTTGCGATTGCTGGTCGGAACGCTAAGTGCCTCTTCACGAATTCAAGTTTTGATATCTTAGAGCGACGGTTGGAAGCAGTTGGCACTATGTTGGTCGGTAACCCCAAGTCTCCTTTGTGGGGAAAAGAGAGGATACGAGAATGGCTCGATGCGGTTGTCTGTACTGCTGCTCTTGGTGAACAGTTGTTTTCCTAGTTCTTTCACGACACGGTCGAAATCCGGGTAGGTCTGGTCGGCGTTGAGCGTGATAACGGCTGATATTTTATTCGACGTTGTGATGTTGTAACGTTGTGGCGGTTTGGGTCGAGGCCGGTGGTACGAGAACCACATTGACTTTCGGTGGCTGAATTCCTGTAGCGTTACCCGGCGGCTCGAGATTTTTCTTCTTATATGACTTCGCACACCATCATGAGCACTTGGGCAGATTGGTTATTCTCCCAGAGGATTCCGTTGAGTAACTGCATCAATTCTAGGTTCATGTCGACGTTAAACTTAGCAGAAATTCGTTTGTAGACGGACGGCAACGTTGGGGCCGAAAAAAATCATCTGCCCGTTGCACAGTCGTTCGTGCTCTCCTTGTGCATCTTGCGTCGGCTGAGCGGCGATTTTCTGTGTTGTTGGCGAGTTTGGGAAACTTGACGGCTTATATTCATATTTCCCATGTAGACACCAATAATTTTCATTCTTAAAAATCACCCTTGAAACATTTAACACTATTTAATCCGTACAAAATCAAACCAAACTATATAATATAGAATAAATATTCACTCAAACAATTCATTCAAAATAACCTTTAAAAAATTCCTTATAGCTTTGAGGAACTGCAGTGCGCTGACGTTGAAATTGCTGACGAACTTGGTTAATTCGGTGAATCGTTTCATTTTCGGTTTCTTCAAAACGTCAGGCAGGTCCTGAGGAAATTTTGTAGCTCCTCTCCCTTGCAAATTCTGAATACAGATTCGTTTTAGAGGTCTTCCGCGTTTCATTTTTATTCCTAAAATTCCTATAATCTAAAACATGTCCTTAAAAATATTTAACTGTGAACAAAAATAAGGCAAACTAAAATGTTTAATTCAAAATAACCTGTAAAAAATAAAATTTGTTGTTTACAATTCAAATGAAAATAAAAACAATATGACCAGCTGTTCTGGTTTTAATTGCAGCTAGGAAAAATGCCCATGACGATGGGCACTTTGAATGAGCACTTAGAATTGCTGTAGGGCGGAAACCGGATTTTTCCCAGACTTGAGACCAGTTTCAATCGATTTCTGGTGGTCTAAAACCTCAAATTAAACAAAAAAACCAAAAATCCTAGAACAAACTTTGCCCTACAAAAAAAAAAATTTTTGCCCGTACAAACTTTGCTTGTTTTAGAGTATAGGATAGGATAGAATATCAAATTTGAATATTCAATGAATATCAAAAAGTGTGACATTTGAACCAAGAATTAGCGCCAAATTGACGTCAAAGAATACTCGGGAATATCAATTTGATATTCGAATATCAAAATTTTGATATTCATATGACGTAAAAGGAATATTGGGTGCTATGTGGGTATTTCAATCCAACATAGCGAGATTTGACATGTTTTTGTAAGCTCCATAAGAATAACATGGGGAATGAGTATGCAGGTTTGCTGCTACGGTATATTAAAACTGGATGGTTTTAATTCAATATTTAGTAGATCTGAACTAGAAGAAGCCATTTACCGAGTTTTATCAAGATATGTTGAGAAATAAGCGAGATATAGAATTTTACTTATTTCCCATAAGGTTAACATTGGGACAACTTACTGTTTTTACTACCTTCAATATCTCGGCAACCAATGGACATAGAGCAGTGATTCAAGATACAAAATTGTTCGTTTTTTGAGCTAAATTCAAACGTACTGACAAAAATTTGATAATTTTTATTTTATATGTAAAAAACTCAAAAAACCCATTTTTGGGGGGGTTTACCCCCCTTTACCTCCCCTTCCGGTAGCCCAATCGGGCTGGTTTACAAACTCGTCCGAATAATTACTGCTTTACACGTCCATGCCAAATTTCATTAAGATTGAACCATTTTTATGCCAGTTACTGTGCTTAAACACACACAAACAAACAAACAAACAAACAAACAAACAAACAAACAAACAAACAAACAAACAAACACACACAAACGCACACGCACACGCACACGCACACGCACACGCACACGCACACGCACACGCACACGCACACGCACACGCACACGCACACGCACACGCACACGCACACGCACACGCACACGCACACGCACACGCACACGCACACGCACACGCACACGCACACGCACACGCACACGCACACGCACACGCACACGCACACGCACACGCACACGCACACGCACACGCACACGCACACGCACACGCACACGCACACGCACACGCACACGCACACGCACACGCACACGCACACGCACACGCACACGCACACGCCCACGCCCACGCGCACGCGCACTTGGTGTAATTATTTTATGAAACTTGGTGTAATTATTTTTTATAATACAAATATTTACTGTGAAAAGTTTGAAGGTCATTGGTTGAGTCGTCGTGTCCCAACAAAATCGTGAAAAACGTAAATTTTTAGATAATTTTGTACAATTTTTTTACATTTTCGATTAAAAAATGCACTTTTTGTAGGAAGAACTAAATTGAAAATAACTTTTTTCAATGTAAAATTTTATAACAAAACGTTTGGTGTCATTTATTTTTGTCTAAAGTGAATCGTTTTGGAGATATCCTCAAAAAACAGGCAAAAACGTGAATATTTTTGTTTAATTTTTAATATTTCCCTCGATAAAAAATTTTGCACAGGTTTATATTTGTACGCATGGTGAAATTTTCTTTTTTAATGATATTCCAAAGCCATTAACACAAAAATCTCGGAGACTGTACGATTTACCCAACCATGTGCTTTTTTTAACAGATACCGCCTGGACTAGAACCTTGAAAATTTGCATGGATGTTCCTCTTAGGGCGTAGGCATCCGCTAAGAACGGATTTTACAAAATTCGTAGTATAAAGGGGTTTTTGGCGAGGCCGAAGTTTTCAAATTTTCCCATTTAAAAGTATGTTGGACGATTTTTATTTACATTTTTAATGTTCATAAAACAATCACCTGGTAGTTAGCTTCGGAATTGTATACGTTGATACAGATGATAATAAATTGATTTCTTTGATCATGGCTTCATTGATTTTTGTTGATTTGTTTCAAGGACATAATTATGTACTATATAAAAGTTACATTTAGTTTAGATAAAATCCACCATTAATTAGTTAAGTGGCCATCTATATTTCGGTAGCGGGAGTTACGCAGTTTTAAACGTGAAGAGCATACTGCCTTTTGCGGCTGAGACTAAATCCCGGTAAGATGGAAAGAGAAAAGAACAGTGGTTTTTCAGTCACAAATAGAATGTGCTGAAATGATATGATTCTTTGATCTACTTATGTAAAAATTTATAAATTATACAAATCCCTGATTGTAAGTTAGATTTATACTATCTTTTCTACTGTATTTTTGTCAAATACCACTAACCTATCCTATGTACAGCCAAAACTACTTAACCTAGAACCTTGAAAATTTGCATGGACGTTCCTTACAGAGTGTTGACATTCACCAAGAACGGATTTTTTTAATTCGAGGTTTTTAGAGGTTTTTCGTGGAGCTGAAGCTTTGAAAATGCCCCATGTTAATGTAATGGATGATCTTTTGTTTAAATTTCCAATTTTATTCAATCAAGCATATTAGCTTCACAAACGGATACGTTGTTACAGCTGATTTATAATTTGATTCCTTTTATCATAGTTTTGTGGTTGTTTTGATGATTTTGTTAGGTTATTCGTACTATATAAAAGTTACATTTGATTTAGTTTCTTACCTTATACGTTCAATCATAAGCTCATTATGTGGTACCAACTTTTTAGGCAGCGGGAGCTATAGTTATTTCCTTAGGCCGGCCTTCATGTTTTTAATTACAGTCATGCCAGTTACAATAATTTGGCAAATTCCTTTTTCATCTAATTCGACGGTGTCCCGGCTTTTCACGGAAAAATAAATGCTGCAATCAGTGGTTGATCTTAAATTATTCCTACCCGTCCATATTTTAAGTTAAAAACTAAGTGAATCGAGTTTAAATACTGCCCACGGATAGCACCATAACTGTTTCGAACATTCAGCCCTTTACTGTACGTAATTGATGCCCTACTAGGCAATCCAGGGACATAATGGTAAATCTACAAGGAAGTACCTTAAAATCGACACATTTGGTGTTAAAATCGGTCCGGCCGTTTTCGAGTTATAACGGTGAAAAGAAAACCTTCACTATCTACTGTTGTATCCTACATCCTACTGTGGTATCTACATTTTATCCTACATTCCGCCATAAACCAAACATATCTCTACATGACATATTCCTTGATATAAATATTTTCTATTCAGACCTCTAGATTCTTCATATCAAGGTTAGACGATAATTTTTATCGTGAGCGAAGCCACGGGTTCTGCTAGTATATATATATATATATATATATATATATATATATACATACTAGCACGATAGCGGCCGTAAAAATGGTCCGATCTTTATGAAATTTGGTACAGACGTGTAAAGTGGTAATCAATTGGACGAGTTCATAAAACAACCAGATCGGACCTCCAGAAGGGGTGGTAAAGGGGGATAAACCCCCCAAAAATGGTTTTTTTGGGGGTTTTTCATATAGGAAAATTGAAATGATTTGATTTTGGATTTCACCATTGAATTCAGCTTGAAAAACAAATAATTTAGTATTTAGAATCATAGCTCTATGTCTATTGGTTTCCGAGATTGAAAGTGGCAAATACAGTATGTTGTCCCAATGTTAACCTTAAGGGAAATGAGTCAAATCCTATATCTTGCTTATTTTTCAATGTATCTTGATAAAACTTGGTCTGTCACTTCATCTAGATGTGATCTAATATATTTTAGTCTAAAATCCCCGAAGTTTCCATTTTCGAGGCAGCAAACCTGCGGACTCTTTCTCCATGTTTTCCTAAAGGGATACAAAATAAGTTCTATATTATCATTATTTTTAACATATCTCGAAAAATTGGGTTTATGGCTTCTTCTAGATAAGATCTACTAAATATTGAATAAAAAATACCCGGTTTTAACATACCTGTTGCAGCAAACCTGCATACTCATTCCCCAAGTTATTATTGTGGAGCTTACAAAAACGTCACATCTTGCTAGGTTGGATTGAAATATGTTCCTTTGCATTTGATATTTGCTGAGTATGCAGGTCTGCTGCAACGGGGGGGTTTTATAACAAAACATATAGTCAAGACTTGAACAAGGCTGTCTGGCAGGTCATAGACAATGAAAAAAGAAATAACTCACCAGAAATCTCACAAACAACACTTGAATTAGATGGAATTAAAGTCAATGACCCAAATAAAATTGCCAATATTTTTAATGAATATTTCAGCAACATAGCGCAGCAGACCCTGAGCACAAATCCACCAAGGAATGGAAAAATACAAGCTTTGCCCCCCACACCAAATGATCTCCTCTATCTACTCCCAACCGATGAAAATGAAATAAGGAACATCATAAACACCCTCAAACCTAAAACATCTGCAGGTGCGGATGAAATAACAGCCAAAATATTAAAACATTATAGCAATGCCCAAATTAAACCACTTGTCAAAAACACAAATCTCTCGTTAACACAAGGACTTTTTCCAAGTGGCTTAAAAATGTCAAAGATCTACCCCAAGCACAAAAATGGCTCCAAATTAGAAATTAAAAACTACAGGCCTATATCACTGGTACCAACGTTTTCCAAAGTGATTGAAAAAGAAGTTCTAAAGAGATTGATAAATCACTGCAAACACCACAACAACCTCACTGAGAAACAACATGGCTTCACCAAAGGAAAATCAACAACAACAGCAATCATCGAGTTAATTGAATTTGTAATAGACAATCTAGAAAAAAAGAACCTTGTTAAAGTCATAATGCTAGATTTCAGCAAAGCCTTTGATTACTGAGGCCATGACCTAATCCTTTATAAACTGGAAAAAGTAGGTGTCAAAGGCCTGGAAAACACCTGGTTCAGAAGCTACCTAGAAGCGAGAACAAGTAGTAGAAATTAAACACAGTCTTAATGGAACGTTCCAAAATGTAACATCAAAACCAATGACAGTTAACAGAGGAGTGACAAAGGGATCTGTTCTAGGCCCTGTACTTATTATCCTCCTGTCAAATGACCTGCCGCAACACCTGGAAGCCCACTGCTCACCCTAGATGTATGCTGACGACATGACCCTACTAATTGCAGCAAAGAATCCAGAAGACTTGTCAGTGAACTCATTTATTGCACTCAATATGGCATATCAAATCTGTTACAACAACGACCTAGTGGTAAACACCAACAAAACAAAACAATTAACATTTGGCAATAGACAGGACGACTTAGAAACAATGCCCGATGTGGAAGTTGAAGGTTACACCAAGTTTCTTGGCGTAACAATTGACAGACAAATATCGTGGAATCATCACATTGACACACTCTCCAACAAGCTCAACACCAGTCTCTATGTCCTGAAGAGAATGAAACACTCAAGTGATGAAGCCACCATAAAAACCGCATACCATGCCCTATTTGAGTCTAACTTGACATAATATGGCCTTGGAGCCTGGGGAGGAACCACAGCTGGAAACCTACAACGGATCCTTCTTCTTCAGAAAAGAGCTATACGAACTATCAAAGGATTAGATTCAAGAGAAAGCTGCAGGCAATCTTTTACAGAACTTAACATACCAAGGAACTTTTATATCAAGGAGGTGATTCTCTATGTGGATGGAAAACCTCTTCTAAAGGGGTCAGACATCCACTGCCATAACACCAGACATGCTTCCAGGTACCAGTTACCACATCATCACAGCGCGCTGTACAAGAAAACGCCATCTTACAGTGGAAGGAAGTTCTGCAATGTTCTTCCAGAGGATGTCAGAAAACAAACAGGAAAAAACTGAAGACCGCCCTCATCAATTGGTTGACAAGAAACCCTTTTTACTCCTTTGAAGAGTTCCTGAAATGGAAGGAAAACCTCCACGAACACTAAATGTACCCTGACGCCATTACAAATCTTTTATGTTTTGTCAATAAAGTAATTTTGATTTGATTTAAAATATTTACATAGTTAAATAATTAAATAATAGCTAAATAGTTATACCATAGAATAACTAAAATTAATTAAATATTCCATCCACATTATAATTTTGATTTCTTTAAGTATAGAAGTTTTTATAAGACAATAGAAAATGATCTATTATTACCATAAAGAATAGTATCTACTTCTCTGCCATATTGAAACTAAGAGTATCAGTCTGTAATCATCTTAATTTCCAATATTCTTTTAAATAAACTTAAAAAAGGAACTCATGTACCAGTACCACAAGGAGGTGCTCTGGAGGTGGGATTTCCTAACAAACTATTAATACGTGTTTCAAACTTGAGAATTGTAAAATATCAATATTATTTGAAGATTTATCTTTAAAAAAATCAAGGTTTAAAACACATTATAAGTTTAAAACCTGGATTTTGTAATTTGAATGAGAAGGATATTTAAGTGTTTACCCTTCTAGCCTGCCAATTCTTACTCAATTTTTAAACACACCTTTAAAAATGCACATATTTAGTGTAGGTATTTCGTATAAAGTTTATGATTTTTGCTAAAGTATAAGCCAAACCAGTACTGATTCAACAAAAAAACCAGGTCACTTGGAAAATGTAATTTCTCAGACGTTACGAGTGCTGAATAATTTTGTTTCTTAAATGGAGAATGACCAATTTATCAATGCTATTTATTTAGAGATTAGTTTATGTCAGAGGTTTGCACATCTTTTAACCATTTTAATAAATATTAATGCAAGAGATTGACGCATCTTTCTTGTGTAAAAATAACACACAGATTCATTACCTTGAAAAAAAATTCCAAAACAGAGATATGAAAATGTGCTAAGCAATGAAGATCCATGTAAATTAACCCCCAAAAGGTTATTCCCATACATTGATACTTTTAAAGCAGATGAAACGAAGTTCTTCTCCATAGTGAAATTTAAGTCTGAAGTAAAAGGTAAATTTTAAAAGTTTGCCTGATGGTCAGTTCAACTAATAAAAACTTTTGTTTGAGTGACACAATTTGTCAAGAAAATTTAAAAATTCATATAAATACACACAATTTCTCATTGAAAGGTGTTTTACACTATGAAACCCAATTAATAATCAACATGGAACTATTTTATTGTTTCTATTTCTTATATTATTTTATATCAACCTATTTTATTATGTTGTTTTTTTAAGTCAGAAAGTGACTCGGGCTGCTGGTCATTAAAAATAAAATTCTTACAAGCTGTCTTGTAAAATAGTAATTTATGCAACAAGCGGACAAAATGCCTCTTTGCTGCACTCAAGAGAAATTTTCATGCACAAAGTGTATATGAAATTTGCTTCAAGTTTTATTAACACCGATCAGTGGCGAGATGTGAAGTTTTAGCTAGGTCATCATCACATACGGTAATTATTGTTTCTACAGGAACAATAGAAGAGAACAAATTTAAGGAAAGATGATTAAGTACCCCCGTTGCAGTAGACCTGCATACTCAGCGAATTTCAAATGCTTAAATAAATCATTTAGATGGAGCCTCAAATGAATTAAAATCAACTTATAACCTGAAATGAAAATACATCAAATTTCTCCATAACATGGGAAATGAGTATGCAGGTTTGCTGCCTAGGAAGTGTGAAATTTAGATATTTTTGCAATAATCCAGTAGATATCACTCAATTGAAGCCATATAACAAGTTTCATTAAAAAATTGTGGAGAAAGAAGCGATTTAAAGAATTTTATTTATTTCCCATAAGGTTAACATTGGGACAATGTACTGTGTTTACCACTTTTTTTTATATGTCCTCCCTTCACATCCCAGGACGCTAGTCCTAGCCCGGAACCGTTTTGCATATTACTTCAGGCTAGGCCTAGTGGGTCACGGCATTATTTCATAGCGAAAATGCCATTGGTGATTGGCGGGATTTGAACCCGGGCCTCCGAGGTCGAAAGCCCGTGCTCTAACCAATATGCCAGGCCGCTCCCCACTGTGTTTACCACTAGCGATATCTCGGTAACCAATGGACATAGAGCAACAATTCAATATACTAAATTATTTGTTTTAGCGAATTTTCCCTATAGGGAAGAAGCTATTAGTGTAGGTCTCATGGTAAGACCTAAGCCCAAGACCATGATAACTTTTCGTTTTGGGGCCCCCAGAAGCAAAAAACACCATTCATTCAAATTTCTAGATATATCTATATATATATGTGTCTGTAAGCACGATAGCGCTCGCAAAAATGGTCTGATCGGAATGAAATTTGGCACAGGTGTGTAAAGTAATAATTGTTCAGATGAGTTCAAAAACCAGCCCGATCGGACCACCGGAAGGGGGGGTAAAGGGGGGTATACCCCCCAAAAATGGGTTTTTTGGGTTAATCACATAGAAAAATAAAAATAATCCAATTTTGTTTCGCACCATTGAATTCAGCTCGAAAAAACAAACAATTTAGTATTTTAAATCATTGCTCTATGTCCATTGGTTACCGACACCAAGATATTGAAAGCGGTAAACACAGTACGTTGTCCCTACGTTAACCTTGTGGGAAATAAGTAAAATTTTATATCTCGCTTATTTCTCAATATATCTTAATAAAACTTGGTTTGTGGCTTCATTTACATGAGATCTAATGCATTTTAGTCTAAAATTCCCGATATTTCCATTTTTATGGCAGCAAACCTGCATACTCATTTCCCATGTTATCCTCATGGGAAATAAAAAAATCCTATATCTTCCTTATTTCTTAACGTATCTTGATAAAACTGTGTAACATGGGAAACACATTATTGAGAAAATTTGTCAATTGCAATGTACGGTCGCATTGCGGCCGTGGTATAAATGTACTATAGCGAATATAGATTTTTACTGATGATGTTTTTGCTAGTTGAAATATACTGGATTATGGCCTAAAATACCCTATTTTTACATTTTCATGGCAGCAAACCTGCATACTCATTTTCCATGTTAACCTTATGGGTAATGAAAAAAGAAGTTGTGTAGTTTGCTCATTTCTCAAAATATCCCCTGATAAGAACTGGCATGGGGCTTCATACAGTTAATATCTAGGCCTACTTGATTATGGCTTAAAATACCCAAATCATCAAATTCCTGAGGCAGCAAACCTGCGTAATCTCTTTCCCAATGTTAACCTTATGAGAGGTAAATGAAATTGGATAGCTTTCTTATTCCTCAACATATCTTGATAAAATATGGTTTGTGGCTTCATATAGTTTAGATATATTGGATTGTAGCCTATGATACCTCATTTTCAAATTTCTGTGGCAGCAAACCTGCATTTTTCCATACTAATCTTATGGAGAATAATTTATTTTTGAATAGCAATTGTGGGCATTTGGCAAGTCACAGGATGAGGGAAAATGGCTCAAATTAAATGTTTTAATGTCAGGGACTCAGGAAAAGTACTGTAATTTCTTAGTTTGCTAGAAAACATAAAATAACTGCCATTTAAGTAGCATTGGGATCTAAAAACGTCTGCTTTGTTTACATTAAAACATGTGAGCTGATGTTTGATTCAAAGCCATGTGGTGGATACAGACATATGGGTTATTTAAAGGCCAGATAACTAAATATGTCAAATAAATGTACTATAGAGAATATAGATTGTTACTGATGATGATTATGTAATTTTTTACTCAAACTTAAACAGCTGGTCATTCCCTTATATGATTAAATTGAAAAAAACCAGCTGTTTTGAAGTTTTGAACATTGCATTTTCGTGCCAAGTATTATAGGCTATTATTTTTTAAAGCCTTTTGCTCCTAAAAGCCACTAGGAGAGTATTTTTGCACGCTTTCTTTTGAATGTATATTGATTTTACTTGATGCGAGACTTCATTTAAATTATTTATTTATGCACTTGAAATTTGCTGAGTATGCAGGACTGCTGCAACGGGGGTATTTTTTAGGCTGAATCCAATGGTCTAAACAAGAATTTTATAATTTTTATTTTTTTGTGCAAAAAATCCCAAAAACCCTTTTTTGGAGGGGTTTACCCCCCCTTACCCCCTCTTGCAGTAGTCCTAAAAGGCTAGTTTTCGAACTCACCCGAATGATTACTACCAAATTTCATTCAGATCGGACCATTTTTACGTTAATTATCGTGCTTAAATAAATATATATAGATATAAATATAATATATCTATATATATAGATAGAATATAATATACATCTATTTATATAGATACAAATATATATAGATATAAATATAATGTATTTATTCAAATGAACGAATGGTGTTTTTGGCATCTGGGGAACTCAAAACAAAAAGTTGTGATGGTCTCAGGCTTAGGTCTTACCATGAGACCTACGGTAACAGCTTTTTCCCTATAGGGGAAATTCGCTGAAAGCTATTATTCATGAGTAATATAATTTGAAACATTAAAATGACTTGTGAAGGACCAATTCCTATCGGAAACTACAACAGAAAATTTTGCAGATCCGGACAAGATCTGCCATTTTGACTTGTTTGTAGCTCCTCTCCAAAACAAAGAAAACTGAACAGTTTTTCTATTATTTTTACAACGATTTCCGTGTCTTCTACCATTATTACTTAATGAACTTAAATTCTTTCCCCAGCCGCATCAGTGGAGAAGTGCACAGTCACTCAGGGCCGGATTTAAGACTTTTGGGCCCCTAGGCTCAATCAGTGGTGCGGGCCCCCGTGGCCAGAGTGACCAAACGTCCGTTTTTAAGAGGGCATTGTCCTCTGTCCTTTCCGGCTAGTCGGTCGCATTGCGGCCATCAAAAACAAACCGATCTTTCTTTTCGTGGCCGTCACATCTATTGGCTATATCGTGGCCAAAAAAACCTGTCGTTTATGCAGCAGATGACAGACATATTTCTCGGTCGTTTTGCGACCGACAAGTTCTCGCTCTTTTGTCAAATCTACAGTTGGTCATTTCCCCATATGATTAAATTGGAAAAGCCAGCTGTTTTGAAGTTTTGAACATTGCATTTTCGTGCTAAGTATAGGCTATTATTCAAACAAATTTAGCAATTTAGCAATTTTTTCATGGATGTAAAAAAGTTCGAAGCAAGTTATGTTTCAGTTATGTATATGGCCGGATGTATTGCAGCCGGGAAATTTGTCGTTCATACCGCAGCTGGCAAATCTGCCGGTCATGTCGCGGCTGTCAAATTGCGGTCATTTGTACCGCGGCTGGCAAATCTCTCGGTCACACTGCGGACGGTAAATCTTTTGACTTATATCACAGCTGGTAAATCTGTCGGTCGCATTGCGGCCGTCTATACTTTACGTAAAAGATAATGCTCAAGTAAGTATTCAATTTAAAAACTACATTGCTGATTTCACTGGTCGGGATTTTTTTTAATAGTCTGGAAGGGTAAGAAAAAAGTTGAAAATTTAGGATGTGAAATTTGGTGGGGATCCTGCCTTATAGGTTTACAGCAGCTGGGAAATTTCTCGTCATATTATGGCAATAACAAACAGCTCTTGGCTAGGATAGGCTATAACATGTGACCTGCGAACATCGTTTGTATCGCTGTCAGTAAATCTCTCGGATTACGCGGCCGTCATCTTGGTGAAGCTTTTGCTCAAACAAACCTCAGCGTGTGACACATTTTCAAAGGGAGGGGGATTAAAATTTAGCTATAGAGCAGATGTCTGAAAATCTTACCCTTCCAATCAAAAGGCTGAAATTACTCCCATTAATATTATTATTCTGTCGTGTTGCCTAACTCCCTGAGGCCTATGGTGGAACCAAAACTTGTGAGGTAAATCGTAGACCCATAACCAGTTCTGCAAGCTCTATTAAAGCTCGCACATTATATCTCCGGCTATGACAGAGTCACTGACGTTGAAGTTTGAAGGTTAAACTGAATTAAATTAAATTTAAATTTAAACTCAAATCAAACTGAACAGCTGGTTGAAGGCGCAGGGGGGAGAGGGGGTACTTTTCTGAAAACATTGTTCTACAGTCCCGCTGTATATCAAACGCTGTGTTTACAAAAATCATATGTTTACAAAAAAGTCAATAGGAGACCTTTTTCTGATTTCATCCTTACCTGTATCCTATTGGGTAAAAATGTAGCCTCAATCGGAGGTTTCCATCAGAAGTACCCTTTAACTGCCCAATATGTTCTTTTGAACCAGGTGGAGGCTACACACGAAATTTGAATACGTTTTTATCTGTGGTTTACCTTAAGAACTTCTTCAAACCATGTCCTTATGTTTAATTGCAAACAAAGTGAACTGAGTTTGTTTTAAGATCGACGGTTAGTGCCCCTGTTCCAAAAAATTCAGACCTTTATTATACTTAAGGAACGCAATTTCTTAAAATTCTTATACACGTACTAGCAAATGTCAAAATGTATTTAACAGTACACTTTAAAAGTTTAATTCTGTCAAACTGTTACCGAGTTGTGAGTGTGAAGGAAACATTAAATATTTGTATTTAAACATTTGTATTTAAACATTTAAACATTTTAAACATTTGTATTTTATTTTTAGGGGCTTTTGCCCCTACAAGCCACTAGTATGTTTAAAATATCATATGATACGGTTAATAGCGTACTAGTCATAGCCGGAGATATAATGCGCGAACTGCACCTATTACGTAAAAATATAGCCTAAATGACTAAAAATGAGGTGTCATTAATATTCTCTCCCTCTGATTGGTCAGGATTAATTTTTGACCTTGCTGCAAGTTATGTTTCAGCTGTAGTTCCAGGTCTTCAAAATATGTCACAATTTGTTGACATTTTTGACTGAGATAACCTGAATACTATTATTATTCTCCTCTTCAGACCTTGCCCCCCACCCCCACTTCGAGAACTTTGCGGTCGACAAAGCGGCGCCGTGCACAACACTGCTGACCTGCATTCTACTTGATGTTTTATCTTTTGAGCTGTCTGCTATTTAAGTACTGGAATTGTACGTTTCACGTTCAATTGGGATGACAATTACTAATTATTTTTTTTATTCTCGGCCGAAGTTTATTGAGTACCGAACAACATTAATTCATGGATGTAAAAAATGTCAATATGGTTTTTTGTGGCGCGGGCCCTCTTGTGGCGCGGGCCCCTAGGCGCATGCCTATGGCGCCTGTGCTTAAATCCGGCCCTGCAGTCACTTTAAAATTATAACTTAAAAACACAAAAAAACATAACACAGAGCAACATATTTATAGATCCCAGACTAAGGTCAAGAATCGCAAACCGTACTGCAGTATCGCAGTGTTTCCACTTGAAAATTTTCCACCAAATCAAAGGAAAAACAATTCTATATTCAACAATTCACCATTAATTATCTCATGAAATAACCCTCACTTTTTAATTCCCCAGTTTTTTCTTTAATAATTAAATTTGATTAGTGTTGAAAAGTAACCGTAGAACGTATTAATAATTAATCGTGTCCTTCAAATAGCCACAATATCCCATATTTTGGTATAAAAATCCCCAAAGTTGGGACACTGCAGTCATGTAGTCGTACCGTCAGCCGAAGCCCCACGGAAGCTACCGAGAAGTTACGGAAATGGCCGGAACCACTCAAACTGACGTGTTTGAGCATGAGCCTACAGGCGTTGTGATTGGCTGCAGGTTTGGGGGAAGATATGGGAGGGGGCCTTTTTTGATGAGTGCGGAGGGGTTGTACAAGACTTGCAAGATCTTCGATTCCAGACTGCCTAGTTGCTACCACTACGTTGCTAACGGTCACTCCAAGGTCCAGCGTTTGAAGCGGTCATGTGGACCCCATTAGTGATACATTGACGGGATTTTCACACTGAAATTAATTTACTATTTTTGGTCATCGCCGAATCCAGCGCACACGCTGGTTTCAGGCTTTGCCACTGATACCGACTGAAGAATTTATTCCTAATCTGGCGAGTAAAAGCGATTGCTCACGTTTACTATAAGACTCAATAGATTATCTATAATACGCTTCTACAGGCAGACTGCATTAATATCATTATAAATTCAAGCAATTTTAAATAATAGTTTTAAACACTTAAAGTAGTTTGAAGTTCATACTAGGCCCAACTCACACACATTTTGCAATAGTCTCAGACAGCAGGTGAGCGGCTCGGGTGAGCTGATCTCGGTGAGAGTTCCCCAACAGCAGGCCCATATCTGCAGTTTTCACTGCTTCCTCTAAGATATCAGTTCTCTTTTCATCTGAATATTGGAAAGCTTGTTGGACTAAGGCTACCACCTGAAAATATTATATAAATGGTAGGATAATAAAGACGAGAAATATACCTCTAACATACATACATTATATTAAATAAACTTAGATTAAATTTATTTTAATTAAAATATTTAAATTCCATTCACATATACCATTAGTCCAGTCGCCAAGCCATGACACCTTGAAGTAGGGTCCGACTCAAATTTTATGTTTGATTCTAGTACTGTTTGATGTACTGAACAAGAATATGGCGGATGCCAGACTGGCATCCTTGAGCAATTTTGAATATCGAAGGTCAAAGTTCAAAGGGCCAAAAATAGAGAAACAGATATTGAAAAAATATGTATTTGTGGTATCCAAACAAATATTCCCAAAGGTATTGATTTTAAACCATCACCAATAGTTGCTGGTTGGTAAATACTTTATTTTGATTGGGTATTAATTTTCAGCCGCCATCGTGGATCTGCCATATTGGACACAAGTTAATTTTTTTAAATGTGAATGTGGTGTTGTGACACATCATTACAGACTAGATTTCCACGCTGATTACAGTGCCGCAATCCGTTTTTGAAAATATTGTTTTGTTCTCGAGATGTACTCAAATGAAAATTCTTCCCCATACATTTCTTATGGGCGTTTCTAAATTAAACTATTTTTCTGTTTCGTTTCTCTTATATCTCCAGTTATAATATCATTATAAAGTTTGTTTTGGTCTTAAAAGACTCAGTTATTTAATGGCTTCAATTTGAAATATTAATTATTCAAATACAACCAGTGGGAGGTGAGTTACAAAGCAATATTTAACATAAAATGTCGTTTTTTCAAAATTTATTTTTACTTAAAGATTTATAGCTCAGGTTCTAAGCAAATCTAAACATTGTGTTCAGTCTTAAAACACTTATCTGATCTTTGTCTTTAATTTTAGACCAAAACGAACTTAAAAATTGATTAGAACAGGAGGTATTAGAAAATCAAAA
The DNA here is from genome assembly GCA_035578135.1 of Flexamia atlantica. Classification (NCBI taxonomy): domain Eukaryota; kingdom Metazoa; phylum Arthropoda; class Insecta; order Hemiptera; family Cicadellidae; genus Flexamia; species Flexamia atlantica. Next base: position 83,502,853 of record JAQJVK010000001.1, on the reverse strand, counting down.
CAAAAATATTTCAATTTGGAAGGTCATATGATCTTTGAATATGCTTAGCTCTTTTTCCCAAAGTCGGATTAACGTCATCGGTGGCTCAAATGAAAGCCAAAGATTAGGTGAGTGTTTTAAGACTAAAAATAATATTAAGACTTACTTAGAACCTGAGATATAAATGTTTAAGTAAAAATAATTTTTGAAAAATCTAAATCTTATGTTCAATGTTGCTTTGTAACTCATCTCAGACTGATCGTAGTTATATGATTAATATTTACTATTGAAGCCATTAAATTACTGCATTTTTTAAGACCAAAACGAACTTTATAATGTGATTAGAACCGGGGATATAAGAGAAACAAGACAAAAATTGTTAAATTTTGAAGATCGTATGATCTTTAAACAGTCATAACCCTTTTTACAAAGTGGTTTTTAAGTTGAAAATGGCTTAAATGAAAGCCAAAGATCAGATAAGTGTTTTATGACCAACCATAACATTTATACTTACCTAGAGCCTGGGATATAAACCTTTAAGTAAACATAAATTGTTAAAAATCAACATTTTATGTTCAATGTGGCTTTGTAACTTATCTCCGACTGGTCTTGTTTAAATGGACAATATTTCAAATTAAAGCCATTAAATCACTGAATCTTTTAAGATAAAAATGAAATTTATAATGCGATTAGAACCGGAGATATAATAAAAACTAAACAAAAAAATAGTTTAATTTGGAAACTCCCATAAGAAATGTACAGGGAAGAATCATTATTTGAGTATAACTTGAGAACGAAACAATATTTTCAAAAACGGATTGCGGCACTGTAATCAGCGTGAAAATCTATTCTGTAATGATGTGTCACAACACCACATTCACATTTAAAAAAATTAACTTGTATCCAATATGGCGGATCCAAGATGGCGGCTGAAAATTAATACCCAATCAAAATAAAGTATTTACCAACCAGCAACTATTGGTGATGGTTTAAAATCAATACCTTTGGGAATATTTGTTTGGATACCACAAATACATATTTTTTCAATATCTGTTTCTCTATTTTCGGCCCTTTGAACTTTGACCTTCGATATTCAAAATTGCTCAAGGATGAAGCAATAAAAAAATAGATCAACACAACTAGGTTATTATAGGTTTTTTTCTGTCTGGCATCCGCCATATTCTTGTTCGGTACATCAGATAGTACTAGAATCAAACATAAAATTTGAGTCGGACTATTCTTCAAGGTTCATGCCTATTTTCCTATTTGGCGACTGGACTACATACCCTACATAGAAACCAAGGATAGGTTTTTACCAAAACTATAGTGTATACTCACAAAAAGCCATTGATCATACTACAAATTATTTTCTTAATTTTCATGACCTGACTGATGTTTAAAATAATTGACAATATCTTTGTTTATAAAGAGTAAAATATTGTGATAATATTATTTTAGCATTGGCTTAAACTCTTCGTTGCAATTATAGCCAATTTGATGAGACTCAGACATTACAGCTTTTTTGGGCGTGGTCTGGAAAAACCTAAGCTATGGTCACATAAAAACTTGACTCTTTATTTTTATGGCATCATTTTGTCACATCGTGTTGAACTCATTGTCATGTAGCAGTATGCGCAAATTGGTCCTCTGTTCGTGCCGTAAATAAGTTCTCATCACGTCAATGTAAACAACCTCGTGATAAGAGTCCAACCATTATAGAGTTATGACTACGAAAGAAAACCTTGCATATTAATAAATGACACACCTTAAGCATACTTGCAACAGAATATATGATTCGCTGGCAGTCAGGAACCAGACTCCAATGTCCTGTATTCAGTTCTTCCCAGGTCACATCCAATACTGCCTGAAGTGTTTCAACACAATCACCGTACCTTGCATATTTAAAATTAAATTTATCACAATTATTACAATTAACAACATTTCCAATAAGACCTTGATAAGAAGGGAGTTTTAGGCTTGTTACAAGGGGTCTCTTCTCATTGAAGTTTGTGTTATCAAGACATTTTGTAACATCTAGGGGATTTTTAAAATGCTCTTGTTATAAAAGGTTTTGTGTTTGAGTGTATTTTAAACAAGGTTCTGCTATGAGCAAAAACCTTTTTATACCGACTGGCACAACTTTTTCTAAGAATCATACAGAAGCATCTGTTGTGCATTTGTTTTCAGAGTGACCAATCCAAATTTTTCTCAATAAGTGAATTCATTGTTAAAGACACAAAAGCAATATAGACATGTTGGTTTTCTATATCTTATAATTCAAAAATGTTTTGTCTTCTCTTGTTAGTATAAAAATTCAAAATATATTGTCAGAACAATATTCAAACCACCAATGCATTGGCGTAATTTCAGCATTTCGACTGGGGGGTTGCAAGATTTTCAGAAACTTGCCCCTAATATTTAAAGCCCCACTCCTCGCTTATTTAAAACTGTTTAAGACACTAGGATTTGCAGCTGTAGATTTTATGGTTGCAGTATGGTACAACCGAGAAATGGTAAAACAACATGTTTTTTACTAATCAGTAATGGCAAATGTCCTCAAAAATCCAAATAAAAATTCAAATTCACCATCACCAACAATGAATTTCAAAGATTTGACCACAGCAAGTGACCGAAAACTTCGTCTGCCACAACAAGAACAGAATTTCGGGCATGATTCAACAGCGATACTTTATTACCATGTCATAATTAATTGCAAGAAATTCGCTGATCGGGATGGATCCTAAAGTTATCTAGGGCTTTTGCGAATCAATGAGAGCTTTTCTGGCCGTGACATAATGCAATTACCAATTCATAACAACAACAGTGTCATTATATTTTTAACACCAATTCATAACAACAGAGCCATTATATTTTTGAAATTAGTACACTTTAATATGTACATGTATTAATATATATTTATGTGTATGTTTATTTAATATTGTTTATTGTTTATAAACAATAAAAACATAAAAACTGTTTAATTGTATCTGTATCCTGTATATGGCAGAAATATTACCGAGCATTAAAATTAAGTTATATTTATATATAAATAAAACCCAAAAACAATTTTTCACTTTATTACTTTTACCTTTTTTCTTTGAATTTTGGGGAAAAAATTAAGATTTTAACCGAAATTTCGGCTATCCGAATTGCCTCCCGCCCCTTTATTTCGGATAACAGAGGTTCTACACTGTATATATACATCTTTTGTTTCTTTAAAAATTATTTTTAAGAGTTTAGGAAATTTTAAATTTTTTATGAAATTTAAGTATTAATGATATTATTAGCTTAGCCCTAATAATAAAGATTCATTACCGTCCCTGGTTAATAAATCCTAAAAAATAATATAGGCTAACTTAATGTGGTGCAAGAACTGTTTTATTTTATACATAGGGCCTATATCATTAGTAAGTACCAATAAGGAAGAATTTTAGATTTTGTACAATCCCTAAATAGGCTACAACATTGTGTGACAATAATATGATACAGTTCATTACTGTCCCTCAAATTCATTACCATCCCTGGTTAATAAATCCTAAAAAATAGTATAGGCTAACTTAATGTGGTGCAAGAATTGGTTTATTTTAAACATATATCATTATTAAGTAGTACCTATAAGGAATAAATATAGATTTTGTACAATCCCTACATACAGCATGACAACAATATGATACAGTTATTGCATTTTTTCTCAATTTAATTTTGTTAACTTTATTTATGATCATAATAACGAAGTAGAGTATGAAAAATATATCTTAAACTTTAAAGTTTGGGCCCTAATTTATAAATAGGCCTATAGTTAAAATTCTATGATAAATCTACTGATTTTAGATTATTTGATGCCACAAACATGGGGGACAGTAATGAACAATTTTGATGATTTGTTGTTAATTTTACTTTATTAGGGGAGAGAGGGGCACGTTCATACTAAATCACATCGCTCAACTTTAAGTATTTTTAGCTCCCTTATTTCCAAACGAAATGTGCTGAAATTTTATTTTTATATTGCGTATAATCTAACCATTATCATGGAAGTTTTTAAATTAATTTATCTTTCATATAAATGAACAAAATATTTTTTTACCAAAACACTGCACTTTGTATGAAACTACCTGAAATTGGGGCAGTTTCATACTTCATTGGGGTAGATTCATACAAGGGGAAAATAATGAAAAAAATGTAGCATTAAATCTTTTGTTTGTTGTTTCAAGCTCTTTAAAAACTTAATACTAACAATAATTAGGCCTAAAATTAGGGTACCACAATGTTACTTGCTAAAATGTTATCAGAAAAAAGAGCTGAATGAAGTCTTGTTCCAAAATACAAACTGATGAAGTTTTGGGACAATTTCTTGCAAATTCACAGCCCTATGACTTATTATTAATGAAAGTTAGACCTAAAATTAGCTGTGAAAACACTTTCATCTTTGTCAGCTCTATTAGTTAATTTCCTATAATTTCACACTACCCCAGTGCTGTATGAAACTGCCCCGTTTCAATGAATGAAAGTGCCCCAAGTGTGGTTATGTTATAACAGTGGCGGCTCGTGTGTAGGTTCAATGGTTCAGTGAACCCCCTAAAATAATCAAAAACAAGACATTTTTTAAGTAAATAGCAGAAAAACCCATTGTTAAACATACTTTTATAAACAAGATAGCAAAAAAACTATTTTTGCGTCCGGGCGAAGCTCTCACGCAACGCCGGCAGAGCGAGGTTCAGTTCGCCGAATGAACCCAGCTGGCTGGTGAGGGGTGTGGGGGGAGCGGAGGGGGGCTTGCTTGAAAGCAATGGACCGACCGCTAATGCTCTATGCTAGCGGCGAGTCGAGCGCTGACGAAATTGGCCGACCTCTTCCGAAAGAGTAGTTTCTTTCCTAACCACTTCTGTTTCAGCAGCACCCTACGGAACGCATGCTGTAAAGCTTGATAATGTTGTTTTAATGGTTCGGGCGATGTTTACGTTTATTTATCTAAATATTGTGTGATTTCTATGTTGTTTTTAGTTATAAATACGTTTATTTCAGTTATGCGATTATGCGTTTTATTTTTAGCTCTGATTATTGAAAGAAAACAATCGGCGTAGCGGCCGCACCATAGCTTTCTGTAAGAACAGTAATAAAGCTATTGAGCAACGGTAATAACGCTGTTGATTTAATTAATTTTGGATTTAACATTTTAATGTACATAGTAGCATAATACAATTTATCATCAAAGGTCTAGTGCCTTCATCCTATGGACTATAAGCATTACACTCGTGTATAAAAGCAGGTATGTCAAGAATTGCAGAAAACTACGATCTTGTAAGCATTTAACGTTTTTAAATAATAATTGGCTTAAGACAATAACTCGAATATAATACATTGGTATCATGTATATGTTATTAGCTCTGAACCCCCAGTACATAAACTCACGAGCCGCCACTGGTTATAAATCACCATGTAACTTTTTTATAAGTTAGAATTGGAGATCTACATTTAGTGTACATGCAGTCCAAACATTGAGCTGTCTAATAATGCATTAATAACAGCAAAAATATTTTTAAAAATTACTTAGACCTCCCTTTTCCCATATAGTCATAAAAAAACTTTTTCCTTGGATTCCAGTAAATGTTAAATATCTCTCTATTGAAAAACACTGGAGAATTGAAAATTTTATAGGAATTAGTACATGATGAGGCCTATAGGTGGTATGAATGATTTGTTTCTTGCTCTTCTGTAAGGCGGGAAATTTTAACTGTATGAAAGTAGTGCCCCTGTATGAAACTGCCCCACTCTCCCCTACTCATTGGAAGTTTAGGAAAATGCTCTGCTGAGCCCATTTCCTGATTCTACATGTGTCTATGAATATTACACACACAAAATTATACCCCTTCTATGTATATGAATTTTTGTTATTGATACACTTGAAATGTCATGATTTCTGAGAACGTCCCTATTACTTACTGAAACCATGTATTGATCAATACAAATTTTTACTAAAAGATTTTTTTTTCATAATATTGTGTTAAGGATAAACTAAAACTATTTTACACTCAACTAACTTAGGCCTACCTTTGATTTTTGACTAGTTCAAGAGATTCCAGCAATAAGAATTCAACATCAGATGAAGTAGCTTCCAGAGTAAGAATATCTTCTTTTTTCAGACACATGGCGACAATGATTTTTAAGGGTGTCATCTTCTCATTTTGATTTTCCATTTTAAAACTGAAACATATGACGATGATTTCAATATACCGGTATGCCTAACTTGAAAAAAGTTCATGAGTGAACAGTACCAGTTATATGTAGGGATGTGTCGGTACCACTTTTTTCAAAGTCGGTACCGGTACCGGTTCTTGACAAGATCGGTTCTCGGTTCTCGGTACCGGTACCATCGGTACCAAGTGTTTGTCAAAACGTGTTATATAATGTATTGTACCCTCAAACCTACAGACAATCTGTTGTATGTAACTGTTTTGAAAATGTTTAAATTTTCAAGTGCAAGTTTCACCAAGACATAAAATACTATCTCACTTATTAATTTAATTGTTTATCCCTCTGTTAACAGATAATATAAAAAATATATACTATGTGAACAAAATAATTCCAAGGTGAAAAATAACAGTTTGCAAGTTTGTTTCTTTTCATAATTTTACAATTCCCATTGAAAATAAACCCATTCCAATTAATTTTAAAAATTAGAGTAAAAAATCAATCAAGAACAAATTCCAAGGTGAAAAATAACAGTTTCCAAATTAGTTTCCATTCATAATCTTACAATTCCAAAAGAAAATAAACCCCATTCCCATTAGTTTTAAGTACTAGAGTAAAAAATCAATCAAGAGTCAAAAAATTTAAGATAAATTTCATATCAAAAGCAGTGGCGTAACTAGTGTGACTGCGCCCCAAAGCAAGTATTCCCCGTGCGCCCCTATTCGTAGTCTCATTCTCCCCCCCCCCCATTTTATAACCTCCAACGAAACTAACAACAACATTTCTCCGTACTTCCACACTTCCTGGATACTATTTCACTACACATGACATTGTAGAAGCTCTATCCAATTAGAGAAAGATTATTCAAAGAAATATAATTTATTATGTACAGTAATTTTAAAGTTAATTATTAAAAAAGTTATTATTAAAAAAGTTAATTGAAAGTAAAATTAAGTTACTAAACATTTTCAAACACCATTATCATAACTGAAATAAGGATCACATTACATACTTACTATTATTAAATAATGTACTTTTTAGGACGATAAAATATAGACTAGGACTTCTTATAAAATATAGACTAGACTCCTACTTCTTACTTTACTTAACATTTTATATTTATTCAGTGCCCTATACAGTATACATGATATCACAAGCTACAATATAATGTTCATGTTCCGTTTCTCAAAATTTGATTAAATGTACTAGATGATGCACTCTTAAAATCAAAGAGCTGCCTACAGCTCATAGTGACAGCACTGTACATTAATTCCTATTCCCTGAAAAAAATATATATCAACAGCTCTCAAAAATACCTAAGTCACCAACATTCTGTTGTGACTGTAACGAAATGAAGTACCACGGATATTTTTTTTATATTTATTTTCGGTGGGCTACAGGGAGTTTTGCTTCAACATATTTTTTTGTTAAAAATTTTTCAGAATATCAGTTTTTGCGCCTCCCTAAAGCCTGCACCCCCTGAAGGCCTGCGCCCCCTGAAGGCCTGCGCCCCCTGAAGGCCTGCGCCCCAATGCACCGCATTGGTTGCATTGGCGTTAGTTACGCCACTGATCAAAAGTAATTTTAGAAAAATTATTGACCTTCATTAATAGTACGCGGTGGCATTTGCCATCGACGCAACGCCCGCGGCGATGCGCGGTGCGATCGATCGTCTTTCGTGACCGGTAGTTACTCCCAGGGGTGCCTACAGGGGGGGATTATGACGCCAATGGCGTCATAGAATTTTTTGGTGGGGATTTTTTTGTTTTGTTTATTGTACAGGTGAAACGTACTACTGCTAATTTTACCAATAAATCGTCAAAAATAAATTAATTGCTACACTATTTAAATTTGTATACAAATCAAAATTTTTATTTTCAATGTACGAAATAGGGATGTACGTTTCTTCCGTGGCGGCCGTGGCACGCAAGCAGCCGCACTGGCTCAGTCCACGAGACTCTCTCCAACCGGACACAAACAAATTAATTCTTTCAACCTATCCTGTTTCCTATCGATAAATTCCTCAATTACTTCTAGGAGGGAAATGCAAATTTTCTTTGGTACACTTGAAAAAATAAAATTAATAATTCCCCCCCAATATAGCTTTGACGATTTAAAACTTATTTTGAGGAGGGAGGGTGCATTGAAATGTATGCAGTAATTACTTTGTACCGGGGAAATGTAAAAGTGGCAACACAACAATTTTGTCATCTTATAGCAAAATGAACAATTCCCCCCCCCAATACAGCATTGACATTTTAAGGATTATTTTTAGGGGAGAAGGTTGCGTTGGAATGGACAGTTATTTTTCAGTGGGGAAATTTAAAACTGGTAACATAGCAAAGACTTCAATCGGTCACCTAATAGCAACATTAATGATCCCCCCTCAATATAGCTTTGACGTTATAAAGATTATTTTTGGGTGGGATGGGTGTGTTTAAATGAACTGGTCCTTTTTAGGAAGGAAACTAAAAATGGTAATACAACTAAAACTTCTATCAGTCAACTAATAGCAAAACGAATTATACCCCCTTCCATATAGCCTTGACGTTTCATAGGTTATTTCTAGAGGGGGGCTTTGAAAAGAACCATCACATTTTAGGGAGAAAAGTAAATACCCCCGTTGCAGCAGACCTGCATACTCCGCGAATTTCAAGTGCAAAACAACATATTTCAATCCAACATAGCGAGATTGGACATGTTTTAGCGAATTTCCCCTATAGGGAAGAAGCTGTTACCGTAGTACTCATGGTAAGACCTAAGCCCGCGACCATGATAACTTTTCGTTTTGGGGCCCCCAGAAGCAAAAAACACTATTCGTTCATTTTCATACATATATATATATCTATATATATATATATATCTATGTGTCTTTAAGCACGATAGCGGCCGTAAAAATGGCCCGATCGGAATGAAATTTGGCTCAGACCTGTAAAGTAGTAATTATTCGGACGAGTTCGTAAACCAGCCCGATCGGACTACCGGAAGGGGGGGTAAAGGGGGGGAAACCCCCCTAAAAATGGGTTTTTTGAGGTTTTACATAGAAAAACAAAATTTATCGAATTTTTGATGGTACCATTGAATTCAGCTCAAAAAACAAACAATTTTGTATTTTGAATCACTGCTCTATGTCCATTGGTTACCGAGATATTAAAAGTGGTAAACACAGTACGTTGTCCCAATGTTAACCTTATGGGGAAAAAGTAAAATTCTATATCTCGCTTATTTCTCAACATATCTTGATAAAACTTGGTAAATGGCTTCTTCTAGTTCAGATCTACTAAAGAATGAATTAAAACCATCCAGTTTTAATATACCCGTAGCAGCAAACCTGCATACTCTTTCCCATGTTATTCTTATGGAGCTTTCAAAAACATGTCAAATCTCGCTATGTTGGATTGAAATATGGTTTTTGTATTTGAAATTCGCTGAGTATGCAGGTCTGCTGCAACGGGGGTATTTGTAAGCTCCACAAGAATAACATGGGGAAAGAGTATGCAGGTTTGCTGCTACAGGTATGTTTAAACTGGTTGGTTTTAATTCAATATTTAGTAGATCTGAACTAGATGAAGCCATTTACCAAGTTTTATCAAGATATGTTGAGAAATAAGCGAAATATAGAATTTTACTTATTTCCCATAAGGTTAACATTGAGACAACGTACTGTGTTTACCACTTTCAATATCTCTCGGTAACAAATGGACATAGAGCAGTAATTCAAAATACTAAATTGTTTGTTTTTTTGAGCTGAATTCAATGGTGCCAACAAAAACTCTTGCTAGCATTTTTATTGTTTCTTTTTCATCATTATAGTCTTTTTCGTTCATAGGAATTCTAATCATTCTGTTAAGTAGACTGTGAAAAGTTGCCATTTTGTGTTGCCATGGATGGTTAGAACTCGCTGGAATTATTAGGTTCGTTTGTGTTTTATTTATTCTTTTAATACATTCCAATCTAATGTATTAAAAGATCAACTGTTTGACTTTGAAGCAGCTATCAGAAATAAAAATAAAGACAATCAAGAAATTATAAGACACAATTTTATCCATGAACTTGAGAAAACTACTGATTTTACAAAACAACAAACGAAAGTTCAAAAAGCGAAAATAGAAATGAATACGATAAAAAGTATTGCAAATAAATTAAAATCAAATAATTCAATGATTGCAAAAGCAGACAAGAGCAATACAACAGTAATTCTTAAAAAAGAGTTTTATGATGAAAAGGTACAGGAATTTATTAATAACAATCCATTTCAAAAACTCATTCGCGACCCTACACAAGAATATAATAAAGAGACAAATAAAATTATATCAAACACCAAACTAATACCAAATAAAGAGAAAATAAAACTAAAAATGATTAAACCACAAGCACCAGAACTAAAAGGTCTACCTAAAACTCACAAAACAAATATTCCTATACGACCTGTTGTGAATTATTGTAATGCACCATGTTATAATTTATCAAAGTTCTTAAATAACAAAATAAAAAGTAATATCCATACACAAGAAAACTATTGTTTAACCAATACTTATGAATTAATAGACAATATCAAAAATATCGATATTCCAGAAAATTCTGTTTTTATATCATTTGACATTACCAACATGTACTCAAACATACCAGTTAATGAAACAATGAAAATTCTCGAAGACAATTTATCAAAAAATATCAATCTGTCCAAAAGAGATGTTCAAGATATCATGACTCTTACAAAAATAACGGTGAAACAAAACTATTTCAAATATAAATCAGAATTCTACCAACAAAAAGAAGGATTAGCTATGGGCTCACCTTTGTCAGGTCTTTTAGCTAATATTTATTTAACATACTTAGAATCAACTAAAATAATGAACTCAACAAATCCTCTAAAAAATAAAATAATATACTGGTATAGATACGTGGATGACATTATTTGTCTATATACAAATGATGAACAAACTCTGAATGACCTACTTACATACCTAAATACCATTTCTAACTCCATAAAATTTACAATGGAGGAACAAAAGTCTGAAATCAACTTTTTGGATATAACTATCAAAAATGAAAATAATAAACATATATTTAAAATTTTTAGAAAACCAACACAAACGAACCTAATAATTCCAGCGAGTTCTAACCATCCATGGCAACACAAAATGGCAACTTTTCACAGTCTACTTAACAGAATGATTAGGATTCCTATGAACGAAAAAGACTATAATGATGAAAAAGAAACAATAAAAATGCTAGCAAGAGTTAATGGTTATAAAATAAACTTAATAGACAACATGCTAAGAAAGAAAATAAAGAAAAACAACCATAACAACGTAAATTCAAACGAATCAAAAAATGATTACTTATGTCTACCTTACAGCACAACAATTAATAAAGCCATCAGAAAAACTTTCGAGAAGTCAAATTTTAAGATAGCGTTCAAAACAAGAAACAACGCCTTTGAGTTAATCAATAAATTGTCAAAAACAAACAACAGTTCAAACAAATACGAAAAATGTGGCATTTATAAAATAAAGTGTAGTGATTGTCCAAAATATTATATGGGCCAGACTGGCAGAAGTTTCAAACAACGATATAATGAACACATACAGGCAATAAAATCAAACAATAAAACTACACAAAAATCTACTTTTGCCGACCACATATTAAAAACAGACCACAAATACAAAAATTACGAAAATAACATGTTTATTCTTGACATAGTACAGAAAGGCAACAAAATGAACATCCAAGAAGAATATCATATTTATGAAAACCATAAAAAAGATAAAAATAATATTTTAAATACCATGCTAATAGAAAACAAGAACTCTATATTTGATAAAATCATGAATTTAAAACAGAATCCAATTGCACCACAAAAGAATAACGGACAGCTGACTACTGTTTAAGTATAAAATATTGTATTCATTTACAGTTGATAAGAGGTTATGTAAAACATGTCGCACTTTGAAAATGACTATTATAGTCGAAACGCGTCAGTGAAATAAAATTATTTTTAAAACAAAAGGGTACTCATGTTAATTTTAAATATTTATATATATATAAATATATATAGATATATATATGTAGATATATATATATATATATATATATAGATATATATAAAAATTCGAACGAATGGTTTTTTTTGCTTCTGGGGACCCCAAAATGAAAAGTTAACATGGTCTCGGACTTAGGTCTTACCATGAGTACTACCGTAATAGCTTATTCCTTTAAGGAAATTCGCTAAAATGATGATAAAGCAAAATTTTAATGGGTCATCTATTAGCAAAGTTAATTATTCCCCCCAATATCGCGTTGATGTTTTAAAGATTATTTCTAGGAGTGAAGGGGGCGTTAAAAAGTTTTTAAATATTTAGGAGCAGGGGATTGTAAAAATAATTGTAAGACTTCAAGTTAAAAATGCAGTAATAATAGCTTCATGACAGAATGACATATTTTCGCCAAAAAAGGATGAAATAATTCTTAATTTATTCCACTAAATTATCGGCCAGCTACGTAATGTGGAATGAACTCACAAAAATTCAGAATTTTAGTGCTTTTCGTATGTGGGAAAAACTTGGGATAGTGGATAGTTGCAGGGTCAGTTGTGGGTGTTGTTGTGTTGACATGTTGTCAAGTTGCCTACTGTATAGGCCTACATCTTTCATCTTACATCCCGTAGCATTTGTGATGGTATCAGGGAAATTGGAATTGTCAGGGTGCCTAACAAAGTAGGTCACAAGCAAAAAATATGAGGACTATAACTAAGATAAAAGAAAAGAACCGAACTGGAAAACTGGGCTTAGCTACTATTGTTTTTTATGAATGAATCAACATCGCAGAAACATTGTTGGACATGTGATGGGTGTTTATGATTAAGGGCTAGATCATGGCCTTGTAGTACAAATGAGAGCATCAGTCGTGTGTTGGGACAGTGGTTTAGTGATCGGTTGGAGTGAAGCTTATGTAGAAGGATGTTGACTTTTTTGGAGGTAGCTACCTAATGTCCTCGTTTACGTGTACATTTTAGTATTTGTGATAAGACGAAATGCCTCGAGTTTTCGGGCCAAGGCTCAAGAATGGTAAAAGGCTACACTTTACGTCTTCCCCCAGACGATGTTCCGGAAATAACTGACGACTAATAAAATCGAAGTTTAATAAAAATAATAATTTTTAAGTATAATTAATATTATTACTTTTAGTCGGAAAAATGTTTAAAATTTGAAAGTGATGTAACTTAAATAAACCCATTTTATTTTTAATATCCTTTGCTTAAATAGGATGTCATAAATTAATATATGTTATGCGGAGGGGGGATATTTGATAGATTCTGGAAATTTTTGGGGGGGATTGGCGTCATAGCTCTTGAGGGGGATCGGCACCCCTGGTTACTCCCGCCGATTACTATGGGTACCCAAGTACCGGTACCGACATTTTGACGTCGGTTCTCGGTACCGGTTCTTTTGCCAAGAACCGGTGGTACCGAGAACCGACTTAAGGTACCGACACATCCCTAGTTATATGGTAGACCCCCTATTTTCCAAACTGATGGTAAGGTAAGGTTTGGTTTGGTAAGGTAACGCTTGTGTGCCATTTGCTACATGCTTGCCGTGTTAGGTTTTGTTTATGCCTGTCTTTTGTAGAATTAATTGACACAATCTATTCCCTTCACTAGAGGGTTAATAATGACGAAGGAGGTAATCCAGGATGCTGGATGGTTCTTGGCTGTGGTGACCAGACGCCCCGTTTTTTAGCAACATGTTCTTCATTTCTTTCAAAAGTTAATTTTTGTAGCCTAAATTTTTAATGATTTTAGGCATAGTTTATTGTTAATTTTTTCAGTTAATTTGATTAGTATAGACCTACTGAATAATTGACATGATTACTATACCGGTTATGATTTTTATGATAGCCTAAACTTTTTATTTATACAAGCTTCATATAATCTATACCTATTAATGCACAGGTGTAAGTTCGCACATTATATCTCCGGCTATGACCACTATGCTACTAACCGTGTCATATGATATTTTTAACATATGATATTGATAAACACAAAATTTGACAAGCAGCGGTGTTTTAGAAAATGTTTTCAGAAAAGTACCCCCTCTCCCCCCCCCCCCCCCCGCATCTTACAATCAGCTGACTCAGTCATAGCCGGAGATATAATGCGCGAACTGTTTAAGCTTGTATGTAGGCTTGTCGCTCTGATGGGTGGAAACTTTAGGGGAGAATTTTCGTCTCATTATTAGGATTTCCCCATTTTTGACAAAAAGAAATCCATGCAGCCATCGACGACCCTCTATGAGCCCCCTCTTAATGATTTAGGGGGTCATAATTAGTTATATATAATTTTTTACTAGGGCCCCCCTAAATTATAAAAAATATTTTTTTACTGGATTGTATTCCAATCAATTTAAAAAAATACAAATATACCTAGTTTGTACCGTGCAACACACCCCCTACTCAAGATAGGGCGCAAAAAACCCCCGTCGACCCACATGTAAATGGGATCTGGGGAAGGCTGCAATGAATTACTCGCCCCAAAAATGAGGGAAAAATTCTCCCTGGAACATCCCCCCCCCCGGAGTCATATACCTACCTAGGACAATGTATCTTAACACAATATAAAACAGTCAAGTAAAAGAATCAAATAGGTAGTAGCTTAACTTAAAGACCAAAAGAGAATAACCACATAACTTAAGAACACACTCTTAAACTGTCTAAAACCCCTCCAAAATGATCCTGTTTTTCAAATTTTCCCAGAGAGGCCGCCCTGACCCGCATCTTTATGAGGGGTATTGCATAACCCCCAAAGAGGCCTACTCTGTGGGTCGGCGTCCCATTCCTCAAATCTGGTCATTACTAAGGCTTCTAAGAGAACTTATCTAGCGGTAGGATTTTTGATGGTGTAAATTAAGAGGAAATATATTGTTTGGCTTACCATAAATGTTAAGAACCAAGCCCGGACACCAAAAGGAAAGGGGGAGAAGAGGGGACAAGTGGTGAGGTAAAGTTTGGTCCGTTGCAGCTCCAAAAGTGTCTCGGCAAAAGGGCTACATTGCTACCGTTTTTGCGTGGCATTATTGTTTCTGGAATACTGATAGGCTCAAAAGCAATGATGGTGGCCTTATGACCAAGCAGAAGACGCATTTGAGCAGTTGTCGCGCAACAAATTAGTTGCCGAGACCCTTTTAATGTAATATCAATGAATGCAGAAATAGTTTCTGTAGTCATTGGTGATACCTGGTGAAATCATAAAATGCTCCTTCGTTTCGTTTACAATTTCTTTTGTTTTGTATAAACTTACTTAAAAACTGCTCAAAACTAATTAGGTTACCAATTCATTTATTTCGTGCCTTTTCCTCTCTTTTTCATGCAGGCTGACTAAAACCCTGGACAAAATTCAACCCTGGACGCACCCTGAAAACCCGGACTGTCTGGAGAAATCCCTGACATCTGGTAAGCCTACATATTGTTCATTTGTTCTGGACCAAACTGTGAATTAACAATCAAAACAAACTTCACTTAACTGTGCCTAAATCAGTGTTGTCAATGTAGCCTAGATTTTAAAATGCTCCGAAGTCGGTTTTTAATGATGATTTGCTATACATCAATGGTAGTTTGATGGTAATATATATGTAGGTATATATATCAATGTCCACTAGAACTCAATTACAGCAAGCATTATAACTACCATTTTGGCCTGAGATTGTCCCAAGGATGTGGAAGACCTTAACTTTAAGAGGGTTTAGGCCTATCCTAGACCTGATATTCAGTGTAAGTGTTTAGTTTTTACTGTATATCAGTTACCTGTTACAGTTAAATGACTGGCAGTACCCAGATTAGTGTCCTTTGGAAATTTCATCCACAGTTTACATAATACCTATTTGTATAGGTAATTATTGTTAATTAACACTACATCTTCAAAACATAAGCAAAATATCCTTCGCCTTCAACATCCTGAAATTAAATGTAAATGTATCCAAGGAGGTTCAGTACAAACAAAACAAATTGTTAGAGTTATGTTTAATTTACGGTTTTTTTGTTAAACCAGTTGTTTTTTACGATTCCAGCAGCTCTTAAACAAATACCACCAACTTATATAGTTCAGTTAATGCAAGGAGGTTAGGGCATTGACTTTGAATCTCTTAGTTAATTTTTAAGGGCGTATGCCACTATTGCAAGTTTTCACGTGAAACATTTCACGCGAAACACAAAATCGTCTGAAACATTTCGCGTGAAACAATGTATTGTAATGGGGCTAAAATTTCACCTTACTTGCCGAAACATTTCCCGACATTTTTTATATAGATATACTCAACATGGTTTCGTGAATGTTTCGCGAAACAAAGTTGCACCTGGTTGCACTAATGGCAAACGGCCTTTATTAAGTGCTTTTATGTGGTGGGGTATCATAGCTCATAATTTCATAGCCCATAAGTTTCATAGCTCATAATGGCAAACAGTTTCATAGCTCATAATAAAATGTTTAACTCCTAAAATCCCAAAAGTTGTATAGCTTATAACGAATTTGACAAACTGTTTCATAACACATAATGGATTTGCCAAAAAGTTGCATAGCTCATAAGTTGTATCCTATACTCTTATATGAGCAATGTTATCGTCCGGCCGTGCGTGCTTGCTTGTATGCTTGCTTGTATGCTTGCTTGTATGCTTGCACATTTATCTCAAAAACGGCTCCGAGGATTTCTTTCAAAGTCTGGAAATAAGTAATTTATGACTCAAAAACGTCTTTTACGCAGATTACTTGGCCAGAGAAAATCTAATAACGTAATAAATCGAATTTTAAAGTTGTAAAATTTTAACATTGGCCTTATGGGTTGCCGTGATAGCAACGAAAATAAACAAGGAAAGTGTAAACAAATGAAGTAATAATAACAGCTGTTTGGAATGGTTATATACCAGTTGACCTACTTTCTAGTTGATCACACTGCCAGTTGACCTACCTTTGAACAATAGTTAAATAAATTATATAAACCAATAGACCTACTTTCTAGTTGATCACTTTGCCATTTGACCTACTTTTTAAAAATAATTAAATAAATCGTAGAAACCAGTTGACCTACAAGACAGTTGTTCTCATAACCAGTTGACCTACTGGATGGAGAAAAATAATAAATATTGAATAAAATATAAATTTGGTTTAAACAAACTCATCTACATGCCAGTTGATCACAGTGCCAGTTGACCTACACATTCAAAAACATTTCATAAATATAATGAAATAATCAAAACCTAGTTCACCTAATAGACACTTGGTCTCAGTACCAGTTGACCTACACAAAGCTGTCTGCAAATTCCCCCCACCAATACTCGAATAAAGGGGAGTAAAGACTAATTTGGTACTCTATGCTATATCGACATGGTAAACAGTAGTGCCAACAGTGCCACAACTTGGGAATCAAAATACCCTCTGTACTCAGCTGTAAGCGGTTTGCTAAATATATTTTTTAAATTTAATTAAATTCAATGGAATCCGACATCATTACAATAATATGTAGTGTTAATGAATAATTTAACCGTTTCTGGTCTATTTATTGTGTGCAGTGCCATGGATTGTTCCGAAAGTCATAACTCCGATAGTCATAACTCCGAAACAAAATAAGGCATAATTCCGAAATGCAAAAATCCGAAGGTCATAGCTCCAAAAGGCACTACTCCGAAAGGGGTCGTCCAGAAATTCCGTAACGCCCCTAGGGGGGGAGGGGGGTGTCTGGCATCGTTACGAGGGAGGGAGGGGGAGTTCAACTCAACGTTATGTTATTACGATTAATTCCTTATTTTTTCAAATATATTAAATTATCTTCAAAGTACAAAGTTTTTAACTTTTTTAGGGGTAGGGGGTGATAGCACAGAGTTACTAATTTTTGAGGGGGTTAGTGCCAACGTTACAAGTCCGTTACGAAGGGGGAGGGGGGTATGAAAAGGCCGATTTTAGCGTTACGTAATTTATGGATGGCCCCAAAGCGTCTATAAAGAACGACTCATTTTAACAGATCAACCATGAGGGTCGATCTCTAACTCGAACTTGTTCCCAATCGACTTAGTTTCGCCATAGGGTAACTAATATTGGTTGATATAACCCAATAGATGTTTATTGATCTGTAAAATGTAATATTCTAACGAAATGCTATGTATTAATGTAGTGAAACTACTGTTTAAAAATATTAGCTTTCATCTTGATTAAATACCAAATAAAATTATTACAAATAACCTCTTCCATGCTTCAACTGGTAATATTTTGATAACTTAGGTTAAATTTAAAACTAATTTGGATGCATTCTTTTTATTTTGACACGCGGGGCTTAATTTTTAAGATTTCAAGAATTCTAACATTTGGCCTTATTATACTACACTTCCTTATTCTTAAGATACATTGCATAAAACATTTACCAAACTCAAGAGTTAACCAAAAATGTTGCTTATAAGTTAATTAATTGGTTTTTAACCATACCATGTCTTTGGTAGATTTCAAATGCGGCCCGTTTAAAAAGTTTTATAATTCATGGTAAAGAGTAAAACAAGGTCATTGATTAGTGTTGATTAAAATAATTTTTATCAAATTAAGCTTGTTCAGTAGGCCCTAAGCACATTATTCTGTAAAACAGGGACAGAAATTGTTTGACATAACAAAATGCCATAAATATTATTACTCAGGAATATATTAAGAAAATCTTTTATATCTAACTTGGTCTTGGTAAACCGGATTATTGACGGATCTAAAACTAGGCCTATACTACTCATTGTACGAAATCGATTAAAAAACTGCCACTTCAAACAAGATCATGAGGACATTTACCACAATTAAGGTGTAAATATCATGTAAACGTATCCAGCTGTTCTGTTTCAAATGCCCCTTAAGTATCGGAGGAGCGGGATTTTCATAAAACAGCCAATAGAATTTGGGGGCGTGGGTAATATGGTGAAGAGTACAGTCTATGACATAAATCGGGGGGTGGCCAAAAGTGCTTTGTCCCGTTTGTAAAATTTCTGAAAAAAACTGCTGTAACAATTATAAAAAAAAATATAGTCATTCTTGTTATTAGTAGTTAAGCGGGAGATGGGAGTTTAAGATAACAATTTTCCAGTTTCCTAACAATCACAAATTTTAATGAAAATTTAATTGTAGCCCCAAAAAATGATAAACAAGTTATATGTAGATATGTTGACCGCGGCGCAGGAAACATAATTTTCGTCCGGCGGTATCAAACGGAACCATTGTAGGCTATAATTCTATATTTATGGAAGGTTATTAGAACATTGCCATCTTCCTTACAATTTAAGTATAGCTGTTTCAAAACATCCCGGCTAAAATTAAATCTACTTATTAAATATTTATTACAATAATAGATTATTTTGAGAGATTATGTACTCTTCTACGACCACAATAAGTCTGCCCAGAATTTTATCTATATCAAAAATATGATTGAAATCAAAGGATTAAATTCGATTTTATTTATTTTGCAATCCAGTAGGGGCGACCGCTCGCCCCTGTTTTTCCGTGGTTTCCCTAAATGTGGTAAGACTGTTTATGCAATACGTGATGCGGTAACAGAAACAACACCAAAATTCCCTAGGGTCGAATCGTGTTGGGGAACGTCCGACTTGATGAGGGTGTGAAGTAAAATGACGGGTTATCTGGAATTCAGTGCAAAAACTGAAATATTATGGTAAAAGTAAGTATGTCGCTAATATTTTCGTTGCTCAGCTATTCCAGAATAGATGAGCCTCAGAGCTCAATTATTCTGAAAGAATAGTGATCTATTCTGAGGAAGATGAAAAATAAATTTTTTCCTGTTTATTTTAGTGAAAACACCTTTGAAAATAATAACCATATCTCAATCCACTTAAGAAAACGGTTAACATTTCACTTTTAATGATTTTCTAGTCCTCTAACTTAAACCCAAACATTAAACATTCAAACTCGGAAAGATGGTCTATGGTGGTGTGTGGCACTGGATAAAATGACATTTTCACTGAAATCATCCAACTGCACAAATTTCTCCATAGTCTTAAATCAGCGCCTTCAGTCAGAAGATTTCAGTGAAGATGTTAAATTTAACATTTATGTTGTTTGTTTTCTTTTATTGTTCCACAGTTAGTTTTTGAGCCTAAATCAAGTAATTTTTAAGAATAAAATTTTTTGTACATAACATGAGCATACTGCATTAAATTAAACACGAAATAGGCCCCTAATCACATATAAGTTCTTAATTCGGTATTTAGTTATGAAAGTAACAACATCCTTAGTCATAACATAAAAATTATTTGATTTGAATCCTCCATTCTACCAAGTCCCATACGGAACTTTTAGGCCTATATGTCCAAAACGGAACCAGAAAACTAAAAAATATAATTCTGAAGTAACCATTGATAAACATTAAAAATTAGCGTTAAGTGGTTAAGAAATACGCATTTCATTGCTCTGTATATTTTAAAAACCTCTTTTACAAATAGAATAAAAGATTTGATCAAAACTATGATGACATGTAATTTTGTGGTGTCCCGTACGGAGCTAGCCTCTACTGTTAATGTTTCCAAGAAAAGTAGTGTTTGCAAAATTTTCATAACATATAGGTAACATGTAAATTAACAAATTTTCACACAAGTAGAAGTATATTTTATCCTGTGAAACCAGTTTAAATATTTTTTTAAAGTCCATAAACTATTTATTTGTGAACATGGTCTTACAGACTATTATAAATAATAGTGAATAATAAATACTGACTAAAAAAAAAAAATAAAAAAAAAATAAAAAAAAAATTCAACAATTCAATTAATTTAATTTATTTCAATTTATTTCAATTGAAATAAATTATTTTAGAAAGAAATCTCAAAAGGAAATTTTCTTGCCAGACTTGGGACTTGAACCTGTGACCTCTTAGGTAATGCCCTAGTGCTTTGGATTACTCAGCCATTCTGATGCTTCCATAGATGGTGGTAATGCAAAGAAGCCTTTGCTTGTAAAAATCAACTTGTGATTGTAATAAAATCATGATGAGTCAGTCATACATATATATATATATATATATATATATATATATATATATATATATACACATATTATAATATGTGTACTATTTACAAATAGTAATCAAATATGCAAATACTTTAATGCATACTATAATTTGCTTCTCCAATTTCTTAAAAGTGTTTATTCAATTTTTAAGTTTTGATTTGTGACAAGTAACATAAGAATGATCAAAACTTTTAATATTCCAAATAATTATCTTCACACTTATCTTAATGCATAAATCAATGTTTTCATGGTGCCAATCAATGTTTTCATGGTGCCGTAGAGCTTTCGACTATCAATTGAATCTTGCAATTTCATAACGTGTCTGTAAAAACTGGAGTACTAGTACTTTTATTTTTATGAGCACTATTATACTGAAATGTTATTCCCAATTGCAACAAATAAATTATGCTTATTACTGATAATTCGTGTTCTTCCAATTATGTTGTTTACTGTCTTTTTTTAAGTAGATGAAAGCTTTTCCATATGAAAAAAATTCTGGCTCAGTATACTTTAATGTTCTTGATACCTGAACATATTTTTACGAGCGTTAATGCACAATGTTATAGACTTACTGCATTAGTTTGATGAGTAATCATGGTGCCATCTATCATCAAAGCCGTAGTCAGGAACATTTTTTTTTGGGGGGGGGGTTTGGGCTCCGCGGTTACAGGAAGAGAAAAAAAATTACTTTCTAACCTTTTATTTTAACACAATTTCCACATTTTCGGGGGGGGTTATGACCCCCTGACCCCCCCCCCCATAGGCTACGGCCTTGTCTATTATCTAATTTTTATATTTTACAATTTCCATTATGTATTTGTGAAAGTTGGACTTGTAAGCTGTGATTTAACAGGAGATTTCCATAAAGTAATCTACATGTTAATACACAAGAGGTATTCTTTTCACAGTCAAACCTCATAATGGCTCAATGGACAATGGATTTTGACGTTTGAGGTGTCAAATTAAAGGGGTTTTTATGTAAATTTGTCAATACGTCTCAGAATTTTTTAACTTTTGAGATTTTTTTAAATTTTTTTATTATTAACAATTATGTTTAATTTTGTAATAGCCTATTTTATTAATTTCATTTCCTACTCATGATTAATTTTCTCCAAAATTTTCCATTTTGTCTGCCAAGTTTACAAAGTGATAAAGACTTTTTAATCATAGCGGCTCGTGCCAACGCACAGGTTTGCCAACCTATGTAGGCACTATTACCAATGTATTTTATATTATTTTATTGTTTAGTATAGTTAATTTATTTATTATATCTATACTGTCTTGTATATAAACTTGCTTTTCGAATAAACGTATTTGAATTTGAATTTGATATTGTCATGCTTTGTAATAGTTCTACAAGTAAACCACAGATTGCAGTGTTTGCAAGCAAAGCTGCAACTGAGTAGTTTAGTTTAAATTAATATATACGTTTAAATTTTCAAAAAAGCATGGACGTCTTACTTTTGGCGTTTATTTTTGATGACCCAGGGATTCACAAACTCGGAACCCTCGTGATTTACATTATGTGGGGTTTTTAAGAAACTGTATTGAAATAGGGATAAAGAAGTGTAGGCCTAATTAATGAAATAATAATCTGTTTAATCATGATAACTTTTTTTATACAATCACTGTTCCTTCATAAACTAAATATATTAATGGTTTTCAAATTGTTGAAAATAACATTAGCAATATAAAATTATCAACAGAACAAATTAGGTGAAATTGCACAATAGCTGAAGTTCATCTTCATTTGCAGTGACAACATAGCGGTGTTCCTGAAACAAAAATACTTCTCTATAGGTATATGAATAAACCCAAAGAAAGTACTGTACAATCTATAACAATTTTTTTGGCAAAACTTTTATGCATATTTGACTGATCTGTATTATTAAAAGTTTTTTGGGGATTTTGTACAGAGCATATCCAGAGCTCCAGAAATTTATTTTGATATACTTATTTGATATTAAATTAAAACTATTACTCTCTACATGTGCCATTTGCGGGTTTGGAAAATATTCCATGAAAAGCCTTTGCACAGGAGGCTTTTGAAATTCCAGAAAAAGTTTAACAATCTGTTGTGAAACCTGTGAAATTTTTCCTATTGACATTTGTCTATAAAATACCCTCGTCGCAGCAGATCTGTGTACTCCGTGAATTTCCATAGGATTTATTTTGTATATGTGAGCAATCAACAAGTGTAAGAAAAAGTATTGTGTGAATATGTTTTGTAAATAATATATTAAAACTTATATTTAATCATTCATGAGCTTTAAACATGAAGAAAATCAATAGGGTTATTATAGTGGTTTTCATTGGTAATATAAACTTGAGCGAGGATCATCGAGAAAATAAAGAACATCTTGTTACTATATCTAGCCCTATTGCCTACTCCGCGACTGAATGTGCAGTCTAACGGTCCTTTCCTGGACTCAATTTGAGCCAAGTCTCGTTGCCAACCGATCAGGCATTTCATTTTTACAGCTTTTCAAAATGGCCGTGTCAACGTAAAATCTCGTCGAACGTGAGTAAAGTGATTTGAATAATGTTTTGTGCCTTAAAAGTTGATTCCAATTTAAATTTTATTGAATTTAAGCCTAAAGGAATAAAGTGATCCTGAGTCTATAGCTTGATATGCTATACGAATCATGTGACATGGATAAATCCAATCGCAAGCGAGGGTGTTGCTGATCCAAGCTAACGCAGCGCCCGCCCAACGCAGCAGCAAAAACTTCAAAGAACTTTCTCGCCTCAAGTGAGACATTTTCGGACAAACCCTGTTTAACCCATGCCAGGCCTTAAGTGATTGCCTTTTTTCAAGGTTAAGGAATTCTTAGGCAGGGAAGTGCTTGCAAATGGTAAGGAACATTGCAGGATGGTTCCTGAAAGAAGGAACAATATTAGGTTAAATCAATTGGCAGGATTTTCAAAGGACACCATTTTGAAATGCTGTACGAATGAAATGTGTGGTCGGTCAGCAATGAGACTTGGCTCAGATTGGGACCAGGAGTGGAGGTTAGGCCGCACTATCAGTCACGGAGATGAGACCACTGGGCTAGATGTAGGGACAAAATGTTCTTTACTTTCTGAGCGACCCTCATATTTTATATAATTCTTAGTCTTTTAATTTTTTATAAATTAATGTAATCTTGTAATAAAATATAAATATCAACAAACATATGATCAATTAATTCAAAAAACTCAAAACAAACAAATAATATAATCTCATGAACAAATTAAATCTTATGGATAGTTTTATAATTAAAACACCGCTTTTGCAGCAGACCTGCATCTCTGGCCTATTGCAATAACACATATTATCATTCCTCAGCATTGTAAACATACCATATATTATGCTACATTTTCAAGCAGTTTAGAACAAGAAACCTCCCCCCCCTGCCACCAAATGCACATAATTTATACTATATTTAAATAATTTGTGTTTTTAAAAAGTAATATTGGGAAATAAACATTATAATGTACAGTAATATATGAATTAGGCCTAAGACATAATTCGTTATTGCCAAAGGAAAGTAGTGCCCAATTATATTAATGCTGAAGCAGTACACAAGACTGTATAACAACAGGTATCTCAATAACTAGAGGCGCTAGGCTCGTTTAAAAGTTTAATGCACTTAAGTAATGATTACTTTAAAGTGATAACTGTAATGTAAAACATTTATATATTTGTAAATATTTTTTAACTGTGAACCCCCAGTACATAAACTCATGAGCTGCCAATGGTCCAAGTTTGATTAGGTATAGCAACTTAATGCACCAAAAAATTCCTCAAGTAATAGGCATACACAACTTACCAGGTGCTGAGCATGCTGCATCTTGTCCTGGCTCGCTCCTGGTAGAGTATGCCCCGCCCCTAGCACTGCTGCAGCCCTTGACAGCATCTTACTTCTGTCTCCCGGCAGCCGTCCTTTTGCCCCCTTACCTAAAAATAACAAATCATTTGTTTTTTCGAGCTGGATTTAACGGTTTAAACCAAAATTAGATTGCTATAATTTCTATGTAAGAAGCCAAAAAAACCCATTTTGGGAGGTCTTTATCACCTTAACCCCCTTTCAGATAGTCCGATCGTGCTGTTTTTATAACTCGTCTGAATAATTGCTACTTAACATGTCTTTGTCAAATTTCATTTCGATCGGCCTTTTAGTGTAAGTTCTATCATGCTTACAGACAAATAAACAAGAAGTTATGATGGTCCTGCACTTAGGTCTATTTTTTACCATGAGATCTATTTAAAATTCCTATTTAGCTAGAATTTTAGTGCTCAAAAATCAATTTTTTTAATTTTACAATACCCCGTTGCAGCAGACCTGCATACTCAGCGAATTTCAAATGCAAAGTACATATTTCAATCCAATATAGCGAGATTTGACATGTTTTTAAGCTCCATAAGAATAACATTAGGAATGAGTATGCAGGTTTACTGCAACAGGTATGTTAAGACTGGGTGGTTTTAATTAAATATTTAGTAATAGTAGATCTGAACTGGAAGAAGCAATATACCACGTGTTATCAAGATATGATAAGAAATAAGGAAGATATATAGCATTTATTATTTCCCATAAGGATAAAATAAGGCATGAGCATGTAGGTTTGCTGCCATAAAAATGGAAATATCGGGGATTGTAGACTAATATATACATTAGATCTCAGCTAGATGAAGCCACAAACCAAGTTTTACTAAGATATGTTGAGAAATAAGCGAGATATAGAATTTTACTTATTTCCCATATAAGGTTAACATTGGGACAACGTACTGTGTTTACCACTTTCAGTATTTCAATGTTTGGGGGTGGTGTGGGATTGATATTTGAAGAAATATATTGATTGCACCTCCCTTATTTCTTAACCAATTTTGGGTACTTTGGTACTATACGGAGGATACCCTCATACAGTGCGCTGCGGCGGTTATGTTAAGTTAGGTTATCATAAAAATGTTAGTAGGAGTTCCCTCATTTCGTTACAAATCGAACAATACCAAATGAGTCATACTTTTTCCCGCCAAAACCCGTCGACAGGTGATGCGCGCGCTCCTGTCAACGACCAGACCTGTGACTACTTGGGGGGGATTTGGCGGTCGAAAGTATGACTCTTCTGGTATTGTTTGATTCGTAACATAATGAGGAAAGTCTTACTAACATATTTATGATAACCTAACCTAACATAACCGCCGCAGCGCGCTGTATAAGGGTGGCGATCGGGTGTGGACGATAGCGGCGGTAACGACCTTAACACTCAATCTACGCTGACATCGCTGCCTTCTGGGAGGCATGACACAAATACCGTTCATCACTAAGTAAAATTTGGACAGAAAGTTGATTAAAGTATGTTCTTACCAATGATATAGATATATATTTGGTGTCCAGCAAAACAATCTCTCTAAAAACAGTGGCCTCTGTTTAATACCAAAGTACCCAATTTTGAGCAAACTTGACATAAAGTTAATAGTAAATTTGTTTTATTTAATTGTAGATTTCCTTGTTTTACCTGGCTTTATGGGAGAAAGTATGTGTCAGTCCTCTGATACCGTTTATTTTAGTTAGTGTAGCAAATATAATTAAGTTAGGTCTAGAAATAATCTTGAAACAAATACAGTACACTATAGGGACTACTGGTCCCTAAATTAAGCTTAACTTTTTAACTCATTCCACATGAGAAATTCCATTAACCTAAGAGAAATAAAAAAACATATCTCCCTTATTCTTAACATATCTTGATAAAACTTGGTATAGCTTATTGTAGTTTAGGTCTACTGGATATTAAATTAAAAGCAACAAATTTTTATATATACCTGTTGCAGCAACATTCTCCATGTTATTCTTAAGATATTACAAAACCACGTCATATCTCGCTTATGATAAATTGAAATGTTTTCTGCATTTGAAATTCGCTGAGTATACAAGTATGCTGCAACTGGGGTACTTCTAATTTGTAATGATTCCCATTGGTAACTTTTGCATTTTAATTTTAATCTAACTTAATATCCGGTTCATGGAAGGAAGTTCAATGGGGAGTAGTATGGCCATGAAAATAGATTGACCCAATAAGTCAATCAGAGAGGTTTTATTATATCAGCGCATAAAAACTGGTGTAAACAAATGAAACTCTTTAAAAAATAAAAATCTAACAAAAGTAAGATTTTGAATTATATAAAGTTACCTTAGTTTGTTTCTTTTCCACTATTTATTTTATTTTAACTTCCATTACTTTTTTATCACAGTTTGTGATATCTTGCAAACAGTATTTGGCATGCAAGTGTTTTCATGAACACAAACATTTACACTGGGCCTAGGCCTACATAAAAAGTAAAACATTTGACTTACCCATCATCCCAGCAATGAGGCCCAAGAGGCAGACTCCACTATCTTTTTGGCTGCCTGCCGCGCCAGCTCCAGCAGAGGTCGAGCATGACCCCTGGCGTCCGCAACACTCTTCGGGTTTTCTTCGATATTTCTACAAATAAGAAAATGTTAAATAACAAAATGTAACAAAACTTTAAAATGAAAAATTATTGATATCCTTAAAGTTTACTTCCTTAATACTTCCTCCTGTTGCAGCAGTCGTGTACATTAGGCTGTAGGCTAAATAATTTTTTAAAGACTTGAAACTTAAGGCCAGTTTGCATTGGTTGAGTTGACGCGCGAGTTAATCGACTAATAACTCGACCAATGTAAACCGACCTTTACAAATGGCCAAGTTGAGTGGCGGGAGAGTTGTCAGATGGTGATCTAAAGGAATCAGGTGATCCTAGCTACTCGCTCGAATTAACTTATAGTAACCAGACTTGTGATGGGAACATCTATTAATTTCGACAACAGACTAGGCCTCTATAGTCGTTCATACTAGTCAAAATCTATTATTCTAGTCGTTCAAAATTGTTAAAAGGGCAATAAACCCCACAAAAAAGATTACTGATCCAGGAACTTGTAATTAGTGACTGGTAAAGTGGATGATTAACTTGGCTAGTTAGTTATACCACAGTAACTTTAACATCTAATCTAGGTACTGTGAGTTATACAAACCATTATCAAGCCAGGCCTAAATAGTAACTTCCAAATTGGCTTACACGTCCCATAACCCTGATTCCAATCCCAAGTTGTATTGTCCCAATTAATATCATTTTACGATGTAAAGACTAGGCCTATTTTATTATGTGACTATTGATAGCTGAAAATTAATTTATACAAGCTAAATTAGGTGTTAAGCCTGTTGATGTAAGGTTAGGTTTTCGTCGATCAATGCTTAACCTCCCTATTTCTAAGACTAAACTAGAAGATATAAATTTAGAAGTCTTATCTTAGTCAATTCTCACTCACCGGTTTTAAACAGAGTATTAAATTATCATTTATTTTCAATAGCCTAAATAAAGTGTACACAAATAATGAAGTTATTAAAACAACCAGTCGGTGTGTAACCGGCGTGGAAATTTCATTTTGCAGAAATCTAATAAAAAAAAACTGTCTGCATATTACTTCCCCTCTTTTAGGGAGCAGAGTGGGGATTAGGTTAACTTGCAATGTGATCAACTATCTTGTAGGTTTACTGGAAAATGTGTATTTAATTATTTGGTTTTCATGGTTAGGTCAACTTGCACTGAGATCAACTGGTATGTAGGTGAGTTGGTTTACACAATATTTGGTTATTATCAAATATTTATTATTTATCCCCTACCAGTAGGTCAACTGGTTATGAGATTAATTGTCTTGTAGGTCAACTGGTTTCTAAGATTTATTTAACTATTTTTAAAAAGTAGGTCAACTGGCATAGTGATCAACTAGAAAGTAGGTCTACTCGTTATTATGATTTATTTACTTATTTTCCAAGAGTAGGTAAAATGGCAGTGTGATCAACTAGAAAGTAGGTCTACTGGTGGGTCCCCGTTTGGAATCTACAGCTATCAAGGGAAAATACAACAGGTGGGATGAAGAGTCCATGG
The DNA here is from genome assembly GCA_035578135.1 of Flexamia atlantica. Lineage (NCBI taxonomy): Eukaryota > Metazoa > Arthropoda > Insecta > Hemiptera > Cicadellidae > Flexamia > Flexamia atlantica. The sequence continues at coordinate 83,473,703 of JAQJVK010000001.1, read as the reverse complement.
AGCAATAAAAAAGGTTTATATTGATACATTTTATGACATTGAGATATTTTATAGTAACTGGATGAACTGGTAAACATGAAATAACACCGAGCAAGGCTCGGTCCACCAGGTACTAGCATATAATATGACATATAATATGACACAATCATCCTTCACTCATCTGTCATTCATACTTGGCTTAAAATACCTACCTGGGTAGGTCGCCATTTCAACTAATGTATCTAATGTATCTAATGTATAGGTTATAATGTCAAAAAGTTGCATAGCTCATAATGGCATTATGTGGTATAACACCTAATGTCAATTTCGTTATGAGCTATGAAACAGTTTGCCAAAAGCGTTATGTGCTATGAAACTGTTTGGTATTTGTTAAATAATTGCTAAAAGCAGACTGTTACATAGCTTATAATTTGTAAATAGTTTCATAGCTCATAAGTTTCATAGCTCATAATGGGGGGGCAGTTCACGCAGCGGAACAGCCGTTGATGTCCGAAACTGCATTACTATGCTCAGTGTTGCCAATCACGGGTATTTACACATTATGTGGGGATTTTATATCTCTGATGATTAGAGTTCACGTTGGCCGAGTCACGGCGTTGATGACTCGACAAACGTTCGGCAGTTTTCTGCACGAAGCCTTATGAGAGTGACTAGAACAAATAATGCCGAACGTTGGCTGAGCGCATCAGTGCTCGCTTGCATTGCCCTGATTGTACTTGTAGTATTAAAAAAGGTATTTAAATATAAACGTTTTTATTTTATTTCAATCTCAGTTCTGCTGAGAGTCGTTATAACACTTGTTCACGTCCAATTCGTCTGCTAACTTCAGCCAGGTCGATTTCTAGTGCTAAATATGATACCCAACTCTCGAACTCTGGAAGTCTTATCTTATCTTCGTCGACTTTACTCACCGACCTTAAATCGAGCATCAAATTTATGTTCAATAAATAAAGTGTAAAAGTTTCAGTAGGCTAAATAAATAATTCTGTTAAAAAGAATAAATAAATATATCGGTTTAAAAGTACACGGCCAATGAATCAATTACAAAATCAAATAAGAACCAAGAACGACAACTAAACGAATCTTTCAAACTCAAAGATTGACTCAAACCGTTCAGTCTTTGACGATTTTGACTTTTAGTTTAGACTCTTAAAGGGTTGAACCAAGGCCACACTACATATACAGGCCATGCTGCAGGATTTATGACGTCAAACAAGTAGGCGGTCTGAAAGTCTGGCTCAGGACTCACAGCTGTGCTGCTCATCAATTTCTTTGAAATCAAAACAAGAAAACGTAAACAAACAAGTAATTTTTGACGTTTAGTGATGAAATGTAAACAGAAAAAACGTAAACAAACAAGGGATATTTGACATTTAGCAATAAAATGTAAACATAGGATGTTAGTTCCCTACCTACTTGTGTGACGTGGCGCACCGCTGGGATCGCTGCAGCATGGCCTGTATTTTCAGTGGGGCCTTGGTTGAACCCACGCTCTTCGTTTCGTTACAAATTCAAATTCCTTTCGTTTCGGGATTACTCAAAATATTCGATTTCGTAATATTTCAGGGTTTCGGGATTTTCGTTGAATATTTGTCTCAATGTATAAACAAGTTTGCTATATAATAAGCGCATAAATAAGAAGTACCGGAACGACTGTTTTGATCTGTGGGTATCTTTTGAAACGTACTAAACAGAATGTCCAGGTGAACATTTATTTAGGTATTAAGAATTCAACATTAGGGCGTATTTTTAATCCGCATCTACAACATGTCTAGATTAGTTAATTATTTTTAGTTATTTAAAGGTGTTTAGAACGTCCAGGTACAGGAACAGAATATCTAATTTTAAAATTAAGTTTATAATTGTCTGATACCGCAGTTTCAAAATGTCTAGTTACAAGAACGTCCAGATTCGATATTTGTAATTATTAAATGCAGGTATTTCAAAAAGTCTAGGGTAACAATAATTAACCCTTTTAGTGCCGGAAAAAAATTTAATGTAGGTGCAAGAAGTGCCGGACATTTTTTCATTGTTACCTGCAAGAAGTGCCAGCCCTTTTTTAGCAAAAATGTAAGGGTTTGGGAAAAAATTCACTAAAAATTTATTTATTAACATTTTTTAACAAATCTTTTTTTTATTTGTTTCTAATTACTTCTATTATTTATAAATGACAAGAAGAAAGACAAATTTCAAGTTTCTGGTAAAAATAAATGTTAATAAATTTAAAAAAAATTTTGCATCATATTCATTTTTTATGTTTACACTAAAAAAACATATTTACGTTTTTCTCTGATGCAATTTTTATTAGTTTTATGTGAAACTACGTTAAAAAACAAGTAAAAACCATGTATAAAACATCAACTTACTGTAATAGGTTATGAATTAACAAAATAAAACATAACCTTGCAACAATGCAGAGTTGAACAACGTCACTAAGTAACCTACTTAAAACAGTATTCGTATTCCATATTTACACTAGAAACATTATTTAACATTTAAAAAGATCCACAATAACAAAATACAAACTATATTTCAATTATAACCCTATAGGTATAACAAAAACATAGCCTAAAAATTATACAATCGAAGTTGCATCACCGCCATATGAAATGCATGGTTATTTGTCTGCCAACAGCTGTTTGCATTTCAGTATGTCATTCCAGCTAACCATAAAGACAGTTCAGGAGAAAAGTAACATGAAACGAAAGATTTGATTATAGAAAGGCATTTGGCACGAATTCCAGCCAGTAAAAACGAAAAAATATATTTTATATGTGTAAAAATGTAAACGTCTCGCTACGAGATCCTGGCATACTATGCAGTTAGAGACAGGATCTCGCTAAGAGATCCCGGCACTAGCGGTAGTTAGTGTGCGCGTCTCGCTACGAGATCCTGGCACTAAAAGGGTTAAACTTTATATCAATAGCGAGTGCAAAGCGTCCAGATTTTTTAATATAACAACAAGAGCTAAATTTTTATTAGGTTATTAGCAAGCTAATGTTTTACAGCTTGTTGTGTATTAGGTGTATAATAATAGTTGGGTTCTGATCTTGCGATAAATAAAATATCACCAATTATTTAATGGCCGATTTTGGCAGTTATGGTCAGATTTTTTAACGATTTGGCCCTGGCAACGAAAACGAGTTTGGTACAAGAATATAGAAAGAAGCTATTTCTGATAATGGTAAAGGTATTAAAATGCGAATGAATCCTGGTTATCAGGGAAGCACAGATAAAAAGTTAAACAGTCTTATTATTAGATTTAGAAAACAGCTTAATTCATTAGTGGAAAGTTAGCTAGTAGAGGAGACCTTCTTCGAAATCGGGCTGTAGGCCTCGAAAATAAACAGTCGGAATGTTTTAGGGAACTTGGACAAATTTCATAATTGTCAGCAGAGCCACGGCCAAAATTCGATTTTGAGGTATTCATTTAAGAAGAGCTCATCTCTCTGATTAATTAACACCAATAAAAAAGTTTTTCTATCTTGATTATTTTCCACATTCTATGAAAACGATAATTTTGATAAAGGCATTTTACTTGACTTTATTTATTTATGGAACATTTAATTCATAGCCATTCTTTTGCAAGGACTCTGTGATGATTTTTAAGCTCCTAGCACGACTAATCCCCATTGCAATCTTTTACCCTCTGAAGAGGATTTTCATTGAAGACACGCCAAAACTAATGTCACACTGCAATTACAGTATTAAACTTCGGAAACTTCAACACACACTAATATTGTCAATGCAAATGTGCCGTAGCCTATGTTTTAATATAAACTGTAGCTTCACATCAAGGAATGGCTCCACTTTGCTTAAGTTACTGAAAATGAAATTTAAAATCTTTTAAAGAAATTACACCAGATTAATTAATTGATCTGCGACCAGGAATGAATTAAACTTTAAGCTTTGTGCAATAGAAAGTGTAACATCGTTTTTGGGACACACGGTATTTACAAAACAATAATTTTAAAGAGATCATACGATTTTGTAAACTTTTTAAATTGACACAACAATTAAATTTATCTTTGGGCCCCTTATTAGTAATACAGTTATCATTTACAACAATCCAACATAAAAGAGTTATAACAAAGGGACATTGAAAATACAAGGTTGGCATCACCGTAATTGGAGTTGCAACGGAGTACAGGCTGCCAGCGGAGAGACTAAAACAATCCCGAACGCCCCTCTTCGCCCCTTACTACTATTTTTAATATGATTTGTATTCCTTTATCTGTGATATGATTCACCACAAATAAAATTGCTGGCGGCAAAATCAAATGCAGAGCAATACATTATTGAATTCACCCATTGTTGTAAAATTTAGTTTACTTTGCGGTAATGTATAATGTTATTCATGTTAAAACACTGAGCAATTTTAAACTTGCTGTAGGTGCTACTGAACATTTAATTTAATTTAAAAAAGTTAATGTCAATTTATTAGGCGTTATTGTGAGTATTGTGAGCATTTATATACTTCAATTAATAAAATTTATTGACTTGAGTGAACGCTCACACACATGAACAGTTAACAACCACCACATTAGGCCCTATTTACTTTCGTTATCTGGAGTCATGTATCTTGCATTCACCTTTTTGATAGGCCTAGTTCAATAGGTTTTTGACATTTTTGCCTTTTAAATAAATTAGCTACTGGGCGATTCTCTGGGAGGCGACACTGACATGATGTTTCTGAAAGTAATTTTGTAGAACTTGTAATGGGTGTATTTTGTTAGTAAAATGTATAAATTTAATTATTATGGAAAAAATCATTTTCTCCCATATTGTAAAAAGTAGCTTGCAAAGTTAACCAATCTTGTAAACACTAATCACTCAAAAAAATTACTCCGATAAAAATTTGATTTTTTGGACAGATTGGTATGTTTTCATAAAATAATACAATTAAATTATTGCTTTGTCTTACAGCAACATGCCAATAACATAAAATGGACGTTTTAAGTTATTAAAGTCACTTGAAACAACAATCTTCTAAACTCACCTCACTGTGTCCCGTGCGTCACAAAAAAAATCCAATTTTCTTTCTGCTGGCTTAAGCATTATTACTAAAATATTTATAGTGCAAAGGTACATTGTTAAGGTTTATCAAAATTAAGTGTAACTGTATTTTTATTTTAAATATATGTTGTTTTATAAGACTTTTAAAATCTGTCCCGTGCATTACATGATGCACAGGACGTAGGAAAAAAGACTAAAAAACTGCAGATACACAAAGTTAATATTGATCTTACCATTTTATCAATCCTTATAGTGTACTTAGAATACATTATGTTTATTAGCGAATTTCCTTAAAGGAATAAGCTATTACGGTAGTACTTATGGTAAGACCTAAGTCCGAGACCATGTTAACTTTTCATTTTGGGGTCCCCAGAAGCAAAAAACACCATTCGTTCGAATTTTTATATACATATATATATATATATATATGCCTGTTAACACGATAGCGGCCGTAAATATGGTCCGATCTTAATGGAATTTGGTAAAGACGTGTAAAGTGGTAATCACTCGGACGAGTTCGTCAACCAGCCCAATCGGACCACCGGAAGGGGGGGTAAAGGGGGATAAACCCCCCAAAAAAGGGTTTTTTGAGTTTTTCACATAGAAAAATAAAATTTCTCAAATTTTTTTGGCACCATTGAATTCAGCTCAAAAAAACAAACAATTTAGTATTTTGAATCACCGCTCTATGTCCATTGGTTACCGAGATATTGAAAGTGGTAAACACAGTACGTTGTCTCAATGTTAACCTTATGGGAAATAAGTAAAATTCTATATCTCGCTTATTTCTCAACATATCTTGATAAACTTGGTTAATGGCTTCTTCTAGTTCAAATCTACTAAATATTTAATTAAAACCAACCAGTTTAAAAATACCTGTAGCAGCAAACCTGCATACTCATTCCCCATGTTATTCTTATGGAGCTTACAAAAAACTTGTAAAATCTCGCTATTTTGGATTAAAATATGTTGTTTTGCGTTTGAAATTCGCTGAGTATGCAGGTCTGCTGCAATGGGTGTATTTTAAATGTAAAATGTCAATAAATAAATCATTTTTCTGTGAAAAATATAGTTTGACCATTATTATATCTAGACACTCCAAATAAATTTTAATAATTTAGTTAATTAACTTTATTTAATTAATAACTTAATAATAATAACTGAATATTTAATTAATTAAGTTTAACATTCCTCAAGAATTTTAGCATTTTCACTGAATCCCGTGCATTACGATCACATTTTTAGTGATAACTGATTTACGTTACACAAAAATTAATTTTTCTTTCAATAAATAGAATTTGCAGGATGAAATTAACTTCACCTGCATGAAGAAAAAAAATATTTTTTATTTCGTAGTGTGTACAAGTCTATTTGTCTGAGCGTCTGAATGTCCCGGGTGTCACATATAGAATCGCTTATTATTTATTTCCTTAATTTACTCAAGAAAACACTTTAAAAAAACTACTGACGTGTTCATTTTAATGTATTTATTAAATCTAGGTCACCTCTGAAAATTAATTTAAAAAAATGATGAAACAAGCAACCAGAAACCTTTGTCCCGTGCATCACGATGTGTTAGGATTTTAAAACATTTTTTAATATACCAAAATATTAATTTTCTCAAACAAAAAATATTTTTAAGTGAAAAATATATTAGGTATATATAATAAAATTAAAATTTTTAAATAAAGGATTTGCTACATAGACTACGGAAAAAAATAGCATTCGCCTTACTTAGGAAACTCGTAACTTTGTCTGAGTACCGTGCATCACGGTCACTTTAATGATAACTTTCATATGTGTATTAGGCTACACAAAAACTAAATTTTCTTTAAATGAATAGAATCTCCAGGATGTAATTCACTACACCTGCATGAAGAAATAAATATTAATTATTATTTTGTAATGTTTATAAGAGTATAAAGTGTCTGAATGTTCCGTGCGTCACATCGCCCTACTGAGCTTTCCAGCAAAATCCATGGTTAGTGCAAAATAATAATAAAACACTAAGTTTCAGTGATAAATTAGGTATATAAAATCGGGACTTTATATTCACATCTTATTGGCTGCTACTACAATTTTCCTAATAACTAGGCTACATATCTTCAACAGGGGGTGGGTTAGATACACATAACTCATTATAATTAAAGATATACCCACGATTTTATTCACTGTCAATTTCACAAAAACAAGACTTAACAATGATTATCACATCAAATATCAAACAACACAGTTGATTACAAATACAATAAAGCACTCTCAAATATACACTCAGAAATCAGAAACTTTTATTGTCGTTAAGCATATTATAATTATGCAATAGAAAAAGTCAATGTTGGTACAGTAGTATAAGAGAAATCATCTTATTATTCTTCCCGCCGATGGTTCATGGGCCTAAACTAAAATAGGTACAGGCCTAATCAAATCAAAAAGGTAGGGCCTACAGCAGTCTTTAACTGTAAAAATTCATCTAATTTATAAAAAAGGATGTAGGCACAGCCAGTCATATAATCTTTTCTTAAACAAATTACATTCTAAGATTATACTATCACAGTGAAGCTTATTAATCATTTTAAAACTATAAAAATAGAAAAATCTTTTTGACATTTACTTAGCCTACTACAGGGGATATTAAGCACAAGTTGATTCTTAGTGTTGTACTGGTGAATCTGATTTATGTACAAATCTTCCTAGGCTACATTAAAATTCTTTTTGACATATAACAAACATAAAAATACACATTTATCAGTTAGTAACTTACTTTTAATAAATAGAGGTTTACAGTGCTCTCTAAGAGGAGCCTTGTTTATTATTCGTAATACTTTTTCCTGAAGTAGCAACACATGACCTATGTAGGAACTATTTCCCCAAGAATTAGGCCATAGCTCAGAACAGACTGGAAAAATCCAAAGTAAGCAGTTCTTACATAAGTCTCAGGAACAATATTCATTAGGGATCTTAACAAATAGAGTACTCTAGACAATTTAATACATAGCCTACAGAGTCTACATGGGCTGCCCAGGAAAGTGAACTACCGATTTGTACACCTAAAATTTTTATGTTACTATTTTCAATTTAACTACTTAAACTATTTGATTTAAGGCTACAGATGAGGCTTTGTGTTTTTTCTTTATTTAAGAGAAGTCTAGTAACATATCAGGGGTATGTTCAGTTTCCTATTTTAACAAGTCAAGGTCAGTATGAGAACTTAAAAAAGTGGTATCATCTGCAAAAATAGTAGTTGATGACTATAATATTACTATACTAGTCATTAATAACTAAAATGAAAACAAATGGTCCTAGGATGGACCCTTGTGGTACACCAAACCTAACATCTAACATAGTTGACACATTGCCACCTGAATCAACATATTGTGTTCTTCCTTCAAGGTAAGATAAAAAAAACTAAGATGTACACCACTAACGCCACAGTGCTCCAACTTTCTTAGGAGTATGCTGTTATCGATGCAATCGTAAGCCTTGCTCAGATCGCAAGCTGTGATCTAGGCAAGGCTTCCCCTCTCAAAGACCGAGAAAATCTCAGCAACAAGGCCCTCCAGGGCATCAGTGGTGGACAATCCCTACGGAAGAAACCAAATTGGCAATTGGAAATAACATTTTGAGTTTCAAAAAAATCACATACCTGAGGTTTCATAACTTCTTCAATGATTTAGCCTAGCACAGGCAACAAAGAGATAGGGCGGTGATTTTTCACATCTGACCTAGCCTATTCCCTTTCTTGAAAATCAGTATCAAATAGGCTACCTTCCTCCAGACAGGAGTTGATACAAATGACGTTGTGTCAAGATGGAACAAATTACATACTTAATAATATTAGAAGAGAAGCCATACACATCTTTACTTTTCGATGATTTCATTTTTGACACAACACCAAGTACACTTTCACAGGTCACAGGCTTCCATTCGAAGAAGGAGCTGGGTCTCGCAGCTTGTAGCAGGAATTCCTTAGAAGATATTAGCGTTGCTGGGATGTTGTTCCTTGTCGCAATGACTGATTCAACGAAGAACGAGTTAAAGTTCTCAGCTGTAATGTTGTTATTCACATTTTGATTACTCTGGGATGAAACTTTCCTAATTAAAGTCCAAGCGGCCTGGCATTTGTTGTTCGAGTGGTCAATAAAAGCAGCATTTGCATTCAATTTAGCTTTATTTACTTCTTGCTTTTAGAGTTTCCTAAACTGCTTTTAGGCTAAGTAAGAAGCTTCAAGCACTAGTAGTACTAGCTACAAGTTACAAGTTACGGGATCGGGACTACAAAGAAAAGAACGACCGAAGCAATGGAAAGTATTAGTTAATTGCCAGTTTACAAATTACAAAAGTCAGTATTATTAAACTACAATTTACAAACATCGTTCAGATAAAAAGGACCAAAGGGCGGGAAGACTGCGCTGTTTCGTTTGTTTTGGCTTGGTTTTGTTTGGTTGTTGTTTTTGTCTTTCATTTCTAGGTTAGTTTGCTTTTGCTGGAAATAATGTTAGTGCAAGTTAGTTTATGAAATACCTAACCTAATCATGTATGTTAGGAGTGAACTTGTCATGATTGACAATCTGATATTAGAAAATGGCCTATAACATCAAGTTGTGGTGTTTGTATCTTGACATAGTAGATAAATAGACCAGGACCAGAAGATGGCAGATCCCTACAGGGGCAACAGGGCCTTAATTTTGTATAAAACAAGTGAAAATATGAAGTTGAAAGTGTGTACAGTAATTTATTACTTATATTTTTTAATTATGTTAGTATAATATTTTACCTTACCCATTTATGTGATACTAAGGTTCAAAATACATGATCTTTCATTTAATCTTTTTTTAGGTGCTAATCGTGTTAAGTTTTGTTTTATTCCTGTGCCAAATTAGTGACATAATTTTTCCAATTTTATATTGTTTGTCTCAATTTTGTTTAATTTGAAATAATGTACTGGACTAAATAATGTTTTTTACTTTTTTTAAATATAGGCCTATTACTTAATTTTCTGTTTCAAAGGTTCTACATACCGTAATGTTAATTAGAATTTTTCACATAACATGTGTGATTAGTTATTCTGCCTTGATGAGTGTACTATAAGGCAGATTTATTTTTGTGCCAATATTTAATCTAATTATATCTTTACCAAATACTTTATTGTTACCTTATAATTAATCTTTTATGCACTAAAATTTACCAAAGTCAGTGCTGGATTTACCATTAGGCCCTGGTCTAGGGCTGCAGGTTGAGAAAGGGCCGTAGTGGGTACAAAAAAAATTTTTGTAGCACATGAAAAATTTATTTATAACAGAAAGTAATACTTTTAACTTACAAGTTTATTTCAAGTTTGTTCAGCTTAAAGTCAATATTATACTCAACAATTTCCAAGTTTATCTTGAAATTCTCCAACCACAAGATGGGGACCACACAGAATATTTGGCTTAGGGCCTCAACCCCTGTAAATCTGGCACTGAACTTAGTGCCAACCTAAAGATGTTGTCTATGTCTAAGGAGTTGTTTTTCGTTAATCTACCAGTTTGTTACTTTATCCAAGATTTGTTTTGTTTTGTTCCTTGCTGAGAGTAAAATTATTAATATTACAAATATTTGGTTTTTCATTACCTATCACTAAGGTTGGTTTTAAACTAAGCAGACTATGATGTTTGTGATCTTGTACCATAAGGCAGAAGATCAAGAGACGTGGAGATCTGTTGTTGGTGCTCCAAATCCCTTCAAGGGCATAAATGGCCAAGTAAGTATCTTGGACTGAAACTAAGACTTTAAACAAATTGAATTATACTGTAGTGTGTATCGACATTATTAATAACATTTTATTTTATTTATAATTAGATTATTACATTTTTCATTCTATGAAATGGATGATGCAATTTAATTAACAAATCTTGCCATACAAATCATTTTAAAGAGGTAAATACCCATTTGAAAAGGGAAAAAACCTTTATTGCTCAGTTTTCAGTTGAAAAGAAACATGTTCTAAAGGTGGTTGCATGGCTTTATAGTGACATTTAATTTTGTTAACAATATTTCTAGAATGTAAAAGGCACAAGAAGAAGGTAGGTGGGGTTATGGGTTGGTAAAGGAAGTAGGCTATATATTGGTTCACTAAAAAATTTCAACTGGTTGATAAAAATTTGTTTTCCTTCATATTTGGACGAGGATTACCAAGTTAATGCTTTTTACAATATTAATTCTATTTAATTTCCATAACAATTTGATCATATAGAGTAAACTGTCATAACTTTATACCCTAAAATAATGTTTCTCAATTTTTTTTAAATTTCTATACTTGGCACGAATAAATTTTTCTATACTTGGCACGAAAATGCAATGTTCAAAACTTCAAAACAGCTGGCTTTTCCAATTTAATCGTATGGGGAAATGACCAGCTGTTTAAGTTTGAATAAAAATCATAAACATCATCAGTAAAAATCTGTATTCGCTATAGTACATTTATTTGACATATTTAGTTATCTGGCCTTTAAGTAAGCCATATGTCTGTATCCACCATGTGGCTTTGAATCAAACATCAGCTCACATGTTTTAATGTAAACAAAGCAGACGTTTTAGATCCCAATGCTACTTCCCAATGCTACTTAAATGGCAGTTATTTTATGTTATTTTTTGTTATCTAGCAAACTTTAAGAAATTGCAGTACTTTTCCTGAGTCCCTGACATTAAAACATTTAATTTGAACCCTGTTCCCTCATCCTGTGATTTGCCAAATGCCCACAATTGGTATTCAAAAATAAATTATTCTTCATAAGATTAGTATGGAAAAATGCAGGTTTGCTGCCACAGAAATTTGAAAATGAGGTATTATAGGCTACAATCCAATATATCTAAACTATATAAAGCCACATAACATGTTTTATCAAGATATGCTGAGAAATAAGAAAGCTATCCAATTGCATTTACCTCTCATAAGGTTAACATTGGGAAAGAGAGTACACAGGTTTGCTGCCTCAGGAATTTGATGATTTGGATATTTTAAGCCATAATCAAGTAGATATTAACTGTATGAAGCCTCATGCCATTTCTTATCAGTATATTTTGAGAAATGAGCGAACTACACAACTTATTTTATTACCCATAAGGTTAGCATGTAGAATGAGTATGCAGGTTTGCTGCAACAGGTATGTTAAAACTGGTTAGTTTTAATTCATTATTTAGTATATCTTAACTAGAAGAAGCCATATACCAAGTTTTGTCAAGAAATGTTAAAAAATAAGTAAGATATAGAATTTTTTATTTCCCATAAGGATAACATGGGGAATGATTATGCAGGTTTGCTACCACAAAAATTGAAATTTCGGGGATTTTTGACTAAAATACATTATATCTCATCTAGATGAAGCCACAAACCAAGTTTAATTAAGATATGTTGAGAAATGAGCGAGATATAGAATTTTACTTATTCCCCATAAGGTTAACATTGGGACAACGTACTGTGTTTACCACTTTCAATATCTCGGTAACCAATGGACATAGAGCAATGATTCAAGATACTAAATTGTTTGTTTTTTTGAGGCGAATCCAATAGTGCCAACAAAAATTTGATTAATTTTATTTTTTTATGTAAAAACCCCAAAAAACCCATTTTTGGGGGGGTTATTCCCCCTTTACCCCCCCTTCCGATGGTCCGATCGGGCTGGTTTACGAACTTGTCCAATCGATCACCACTTTACATGTCTGTACCAAATTTCATTAAGATCGGACCATATTTACGGCCGCTATCGTGCTCACAGACACATATATATAGATAGATAGATAGATAGATAGATAGATAGATGGATAGATAGATAGATAGATAGATAGATAGATAGATAGATAGATATAAATTCGAACGAATGGTGGTTTTTGCTTCTGGTGGCCCCAAAACGAAAAGTTATCATGGTCTCGGGCTTAGGTCTTACCATGAGACCTACGGTAATAGCTTCTTCCCTATAGGGGAAATTCGCTAAAAAAACATCGGAACCAATTAATTATTAGATATTTATGCCAGTACAGGGAAAAGGTAGGCTAATCTTTTTATCATGTAATTAATACATTATTGAGATCTGTTTTGGGACTATTTTTCAGATTTAAAAACCAGATTTGAGGCATGAAACTCTCCAAAAATGGGTTTTCCAAAATATCACCAGAAGGGGATGTCTCTATACAGATACAAAAGAAAATCAGAAGATAAATGCAGCTGATAAAGTAAAAATTATATTTTCAATCGCACAAGCATTGACTTTGTATAGGCCTATATTATCGTACATTAATGAGTATATTGTAACATATGTTTTTACAAAAGTAAAAGTTAAATCATTAATTTTTCATTGAACGTAAACATTTTATATTATTCTTCATTTTGATGCATTCAAAGACTTTCTTTTTCTGTGATCAGTTTACATCTAACGTCTTCAAAGTTTTGATCATGTTTCCAGGAAAGTGGTTGTTGTTTACTGTAAAAAACACAGATGTATTACAATATTTTTTTAAATATACATTTTTTCTCACATAACAATTTTATATTGATTATAATTACCAAATGATTTATGAAGTGACAAGAACTGTACTAAGTACTGTATAAATTATTAATTGACATAGGAATATGTGGGTTTGAAGTATGTGGCCTTACGAGAGTAAGGTAGAACGAGGCTTGCCAAGTGCATCATGCTGATTTTCAAATATCATGAACACCCTCGTTTGATCTCACCTTTTTCGACAAGAGTGTAGACCTGCTATCAGCATTACCATTCATTTTCTGCCTCTTGTAGTATGTTTTATGTGTTATAGGAAATATTTGGTCTCTTGTCAGTTTAAGCTAAACCGAAACTATGGTACTCATGTCAGTTTAAGCTGAACCAAAACTATGGTAATAAGTGTGCCACACAGATGGTTTAATGTACAGTATTACCGTAATCGTTTCTCATTCTTGCTCACACTTACTAATCTTGGACGAGGATATCGATACAATTTCACAAATTCACTTGAAAAAAAAACTACTCAAAAAACAATTAAAATCTTTTATATCATTAATCTAATTTAATTATACAGGGTTCAGCTAATGTCTGGAATATATGAAATAGCTTCTAAATTATTTTGGTCCATGTAATGAAACTTTGCAGTTGTGCATTATTAGTCATAAATAGAAATATTTTCACGTATTTTATTATTTTTTCGCAAGACCAAATAACGTCCCATGCTGGAAGTCTTCAAAATTCATAACAGCGCACACCGTGTCTCAAAAAGTCAATCCATTCATAAGTTTCAGCTCCTCAATGATTTTAATGTTCTGGCCATTAAACTCTAAGCAAAAAGTAAGGAGAACAGTCTAATTACTAATAAAGCACTCGAAACAATGTAGCCTAATTGAATTGTAGATTTTATAATACGTCAAAGTATCCTTTTTAATGAAAAATACATGTACTTAAAACTCACCTATAGTTCCGAGCGCTTAATAGACTTTTTTTCTTAACTATCGCATACAGTTTAGTGGGCAACATTAAAATCGTTGAGGAGCTGTAACTTCTGATTGGATTAACCTTTTGAGGCGTGGCTTGCGCTGTCATGATCTACTGATTAAGACCTTTAAAATGAGGTATAGCTAGAGGTATGCTTACATTTAAGAATTTCAAAACTTCCAGCGTGGACCGTCCCCTCATCGTGCGAAAAACTAAGAAAATAGGCCAAAATATTTGTATTTGTAATAGATACACAACTGTTAAGTTTCATTACTTTCTGCAAAATCAAATGAAAGTTACTTAATATATTCCAGACTTTTGCCAAACCCTGTATTTTAAATTTAAAACAGTTTATAATTTTTTATTTATTTAAATATAAGGTATTTAAAAGTAAGTTGGGAATATGCACTGTAGTATCTTATCTGTACACATTGGGAAAGTACCGGTGTTACGTGACGGTTCATGATAATTATGAAAACATTTTCTAACAATCCTTGCCTTGCATAATGATCAGTTATAACAGAGAATTGGTTTATTATTAAGGTGTAAATAATTATGAGCTTACCTTTACTTGTATTGTTGGTGTCAAAGTTATAGTCATCATGAGAAATGGAGAGCAGAATTCAAGCAATAATTCCTCTATATTATAGATTTATTGTGGTATAGTGTTAAAAAAATCCATTATTGTTGTATTTCGGAAAAGGTTTTACAGAGCATGATGAAGAATGGTTCTTGTTAGGTTGCTGGAAAAAAACAAATTTGTAGTAGGCTGCCTCTACTGCTACTGCTTCCTACTACTACTATCTATGCTATAGTAACGCAGTAGTAGAGTTGGCGTTGATCAGGCCTAGACTTTTGAAGGGCTTAAGTTATAGGTCGTTTTTTACTTCAATTTAACTTTAAGCATTCTTTATCAGTGAAGATTCACTTTATTTCAGGGAGCCAAAAAGGGTTGATTATCACTGAAATTGTGTCATTGAAATATGGAGGGGAGGGGTTTTAAATAATTGTACTTGCTAAGCAGCCTTTGGGTGGGGGGGTTAATAATGTTATAAAACAATGTTAAAAATGTGAAAGTAAAGAAATTATTAAATAACATGGAGAATGAGTATGCAGATTTGCTGCAACAGGTATGTTAAAACTGGGTAGTTTTAATTCAATATTTAGTACACCTGGACTAGAAGAAGCCATATACCAAGTTTTATCATGATAGCCTACCTTTAAACAATCCGATAATTTAAATTTTTTTAAAATTATTTGTTGGACCGAAAATACTATTCCTAATCTAGTAAAGCTCTTATTAAATAGTCTGAATGAGTACAAATCGTCAGTAACTATCACTTTTTTCAATTGATTACCATCGATAGTATCATATGTCAACTAATACCATATGGTTAGTATACGCGTCAGAAATGTTTAAAAATGAGCTATTAACGGAATTTTTCCTCCATTATGATTGCTGTAAGATTCAAATTTTTATTATTCTAGTCTTAAATAGTGTTTAGTTTAGAAAAATTACATTCATAACCTAATTACACACTTTACATGGATTTCACAAATTTTTCCTTGTGGCATATTCTGTTGGAATGAGTTTTCGCGCCGTTATTAGCCCTTGTTAAAGTAAAATAATATGTTATTAAAGGTTTAAACTTGTATATTACCCTTTAACTAGTCGAATCAAAGGATTATATATTAAAATGTACTAAGGTTTTACCTTAATACGTTTACTGTTAGCCAAAATGTATACATTTATACGATTCTGAGGAAACTTGGTTGACAAATTTTAAATTGCTAATAACTTAGGTACTTACCAACCGAATCTAATAAATTTGAGCTTAAAAGTTGCACCTTAACATGAACTTTAAGATACATTTACTCTCATCCCTGCGGTATGAACCCTAATGTCTACAGCGTCGAAAATACCCCTACCAATCGCAAGTTTTCACTATAATCAAACTTAACTCGACTATTTTAGGCCGCATACACCTTAAATTTACACCCTCGGTATGGTAATGACAAGCTCTTTGATACTCAATACATTTTTTACTAGGTTATCATAGGCTCCATTAGTGTTCACGACATTGACTGTCTGTGGCTGCGCCGCGCGGCGTGGCTGGCTGGCTACATTCACACTATATTTTAGCTGGGAGGTTATTCCAACATTTTAGGTTAATTTTATTAACGTAAACAAATTTTATTGAAAATAATCCCTTGTATGTTGTAAACTCAAAAATCATAAATACCCCCGTTGCAGCAGACCTGCATACTCAGCGAATTTCAAGTGCAAAACAACATATTTCGATCCAACATAGCGAGATTTGACATGTTTTTGTAAGCTCCATAAGAATAACATGGGGAATGAGTATGGAGGTTTGCTGCTACAGGTATATTAAAACTGGGTGGTTTTAATTCAATATTTAGTAGATCTGAACTAGAAGAAGCCATTTACCAAGTTTTATAAAGATATGTTGAGAAATAAGCGAGATATAGAATTTTACCTATTTCCCATAAGGTTAACATTGGGACAACGTACTGTGTTTACCACTTTCAATATCTCGGCAACCAATGGACATAGAGCCATGATTCAAAATACTAAATTGTTTGTTTTTTTGGGCTGAATTCAATGGTGCCAATAAAAATTTGAAAAATTTTATTTTTCTATGTAAAAATCTCAAAAAACCCATTTTTGGGGGGGTTTACCCCCCTTTACCCCCCCTTCCGGTGGTCCGATCGGGCTGGTTTACGAACTCGTCCGAATAATTACTACTTTACACGTCTATGCCAAATTTCATTCCGATTGGACCATTTTTGCGCAAGTTATCGTGCTTAAAGACACATATATATATAGATATATAGATATATATATAGATATATAGATATATATATATATATATATATATTTATGAAAGTGAACGAATGGTGTTTTTGGCATCTGAGGACCTCAAAAAGAAAAGTTATGATGGTTTTAGGCTTAGGTCTTACCATGAGACCTACGGTAACAGCTTCTTCCCTATAGGGGAAATTCGCTAAAAAATCATAAAAATGTACCTAATTTTCAAATAGGGGGAAAAAATTTTAATTCCTCGAGGAGGGGAAAAACAAAGACTAGTGTAATGTGAGGTATGATCCGTGGTATCAGTCTGATAGCTATCAGTGATAAGGACACGAGGTCAACACCTAATATTGCACTATGAGAATTGTTGTACGATAATTTTAGTATAGGACTTAAAAGTCCTATACTAAAATTATAAGATAGATTACAGAGATAAGATAGATTATAGATTACAAAATTGTAAGATAGGCCCAAATTTGGGGTTTTCAGACCCAAAAAGTTCATATGAACCCCACATGCTATTTTATAAAGTTTATATTTTTTAGTATTGAAAATGGACATAAAACAATTTTAAGGACACTTCCAGAATTTCAGCTAAAAATAATAGATTTATCAACAAAAATGTGAATTTACTGAACAGAATAAAAATTGTCTTCATAAGACCTGTAGTCAAACCAAGGTAGGTTAAATAAACTGTTATGTCTTGTCACTGGATTGATAAATCTTAAATAAATCATCATAAGGGGATTTTACACTCTTAGAGGCCACAATTATAATCCAATTTCCTTTAAATTTTATGGTGATTTTCTTACATTATCTGATTGGCAGGTTAATTTGAGGAATAATTCGGAACATTCTACCTCCATTTTAAGGGGGCACCAATTTTAGGGGCTTTTGAGTTTAAAGTAGGTAACATCATAACACCAACAAAATTTTAAAATTACTTTTCTTTTAAATTCTTTGATTAAATTTCCCTACAGAGAAAAAGAAGCTATCACGTTTAACCACAAATTTAGCCTACTACAGGCTATGGAGTCAGAGCTTTTTTCGCTAGTGCTGTGTTGAAATGTTTATAAAATTATTTTTAATTTGATGAGTAAGCAGATTTTTTTATCAATGTAGAGTTCTTATCAATAGAGCTTCAATATAAAAAAATATTAAAAACAGTATGGTTTTGAAAGGAACTCTTCTTATTGAACTTCATGTTATCAAGACAAATAATGTCATGACAATTTCAAGGGGATTTGAAAAATACTCTTGTTAATTAGGTTTTTGTGTTATAAATGTCTTCCTATCAAGGTTCTACTGTTTACAGTCTACTTTGAAATAATCCAAGAAAAACATTGGGCCATAGGAAGCTCAAGAAACAATATCAAAATTCTGAGTAATGATAATAATAGCCTTTACATTAGTTTAACTACCCATATAACCTGATGTTTTTTTGTTATTTGAATGGCTAAAACTACTTTAAGAACTTTATCATGGACCAGGTTTTGTTACAGAAGGCTGATTATTACAGAAAACAGGCTGATTTTCAATATTATTAATATTTAAGGCTGATTATAAATGTTCTCAGATCCCATAGGCCTGGTATGAATTTTTTTAATTGATCACCTAACAATTGATATACCAAACAAATGATTTCTTAAATTGATCTTAGATCTTTTTGTGTAATCAGCTTTGTCTTAGAAACATTTCAAGTTACTTGCGTTATTCTCATAGAAATAATATTACCATTTTTTTCACTAAGCTAGCCATGAGCCAATAAATGCCATTTTCCTTCCATTCATAAAAATCCAAAAATTTCTATCGGTATCAATAAGAGCCTCAAATATCAATGAAAAAAGTAATATACATATAAGTTATACTTGTTCAAATAAAATACTTTTTCAATGCAACAAAAGAAAACGTTACTGGTACATAAATTATGGTAGTAATGTCAAATGTGTTAACAGCTAGGCCTTAACACAGGCCTGCTCAGGGGTGAGAGCAGGCCTTAGTTTATTATTTATAAAAAGGTTAGCAAAGAAATATTATTCAAGTATTTATGAGATAACATTGGACAACATAATGGCCTATTTTGTACGTTTACGAATATCAATAACGGCATTATTTATTTTCTCAACAATTTAACTACCCAATTTTTTCAGTGAGGTACTTTCCTCAAATACCTATTTTTGATTGACAGCCAAGTCAGCTCCTCAAGAGGTTGTGGCTGGTATTACAACTTTAAAGTTAAAATAATCTATACCAGATGACGTAGTTGATAGTTTTGAGGTACACAGCACATCAAAGACTACTCTTCCATAACGTAATAGCATTTAGTAGGTAAGTAAGCTTACTGGTAGCTTCTTTCCTACAATAAAAGAAATAGCCTATGTTTTGTAAAAAATCAAATCAAACCTTAAATTATATATTGTAACGGAAGCAGATATAAAATTAATTGAGTATTAGCAAAAGCAGATCTCTCTTCATTACATAAACTTGGTTTGGAAATATGATTTGGTTTGTAAGTTAGGCCTAAAGGTACAAGCCAACGAATGATTTCACCATTCATTGACAAGGCTGTAATCACTCTAAATTGTTCCAGTAGGAAATGCTAAATAAGATAAGGCTACTTTAATTCAATTACAGTACACCTCGGATTATCCGGACCCCACATTATCCGGATCCCGGAATATCCGGACCGGTCCATCCGAGAAATTAAAATATTAAAATTACGGCAAAAACATGATTTTAGCGAGTTTACGGGTGAAATGCGGTTCCTAAAAGTAAAATACAAATGCAATTCATTTCCGTAGGCATTTGGAATCACGATAATTGAAGTAACCGCATTGCCTAAACAGTACATTACAGCATTTTCGTGAACGTAGTTTTCTGGATTTCTACTTGGGGCGCAATCAACAAAGGCGTAGCCTACAGCAATTTTGCGAGTGTTTATTGCTAACATTTGATGTGTTATATTATTTCTTAAGAGTTACAGTTATAGGTTTTGAGTTAATTTAAGTTTCGTCATGATTATTGCAGTTTTGAGTTATGATTATTAAACCTTAATAAATTAAATATTTTAATCTGGCGTTTTGTTCCAAACCTAAACCGTATAAGTACGGTAAAAGTTAACATTACATTCGTATGATTAATAATGTTTAGTTCTGAAATTTGTTTCAAAATTAAACCCCCGTAAAATTTGAAAGATTAACATGTTGTACAGTCTTGATATATCGTTTGCAGCATCAAATTAGTAGGGGCTAAGGTACGCGATCGCTATTTATGCAATATTGTAACGACCTCGGACTATCCGGATTTTTTGTTATTCGGATCTGTGTTCGGCCACATTAATCCGGATAATCCGAGGGGTACTGTATTCAAAACATCGTTTGTTTGTAATGGACATTACAAAACCGAAAAGTCAGTCAGGCTAGGCTGTAAGACCTTTCAGCTTGATAATATAAAGGTAACATTTTTTAAACAATGCTTAGCCTACCTGTCAATATTTAGTGAAAAGACGAAAAAATTAGGTACACAGTTTAAATATTAACTATGATCAACATTAATCTCTTTTGATTTACAGCCAAATACGGCACTAGATTTGAGTTGCTGAGGCATCTTAATTATTCAAAGGAAATCAAAACTCGACTTGTTTTTGTTTATTCTCATACAGAAGTAGAGGGAACGGAAAAGGAAGTCGGCATTTTGCTGTCGTTGCTCTGATTGGCTGTCGCTCTGAAGAAGAAGAAGAGCCCTCTTGGACAACGACACCTATCTACTAGGCGGCGAACTAAAAAAGCCGTCCATTGCGTTCCATAAGGCTGTCTCTGGGCTGGTAGGGGGTAGGGGAGCAACCACGGTTACCGTGGGGAGCAACGTAGTAATTTAGCGATGAGCTACCGTTCAAAGAACGGTAATTTTAGACGAATCGAATCCTAGAGGAGTGACCCTAAATAAATAGATTGATTAATCTTGTTCATGTTTGGTATAATTCATTCTATTGAAGTAAGAAATACCCCCGTTGCAGCAGACCTGCATACTCAGCGAATTTCAAATGCTTTAATAAATCATTTAGAGGGATCGAGCCTCAACACCGGTCTGACACTTAAATGGAGCCAAGTGGTAAGCTTATTGGAGCGGGTTAGTTCGAAGCACTTTAGTTACTTTAGATGTCGTTGTAAAAACATGGTTTTCTTCTTCTTCACTGAATCAGCCAATTAAAACCACGATAACGATCTGCTAACTTCCTATTCCGTTTCCCCTGATTTTCTGTCACGACGTGTACACAACCAAAACGAGTTGGAATTAATTTGAGTTTGGGAAAATACCTAAAGTACGTTTGCCACTAGTGCAAGTTGTTTCGCGAAATACTGTACTGCGTGATTCATATTGTACTTAAAGCGATTGATAGAAAATAAATAGTAGATGTTTACATAAAAGAACTTGATTAAAATTAACTAAATTAATTTTTATTAAGTGCTTTTATGTAAACATCTACGTATTTATTTTCTATCAATCGCTTTAAGCACAATATGAATAACTCAGTATAGTATTTCGCGAAACAACTTGCACTAGTGGCAAACGTACTTAATCAATTTAATCTAAACAAATCGGTAAAGCCATTAAAATTGAAAGTCTAGCAAACAAAACAAGAAAACGAAAATATAAACAAAGTAGACGACGACGACGATCGATATATCGCATCGACGACGGTCAGTATGTCGCATCGATCTTTTTAGTTCGCAACACTTTTATCAGACAGCGCTACTGTTCCCTTACCACCGAGTTAACATGGAAGTGACGACTCTTTACGAAGTTCATCATTACTCTAAGCCTCAAATTAAGTAAATCAACTTATATCCTAAAGTGA
This sequence comes from Flexamia atlantica, assembly GCA_035578135.1. Classification (NCBI taxonomy): domain Eukaryota; kingdom Metazoa; phylum Arthropoda; class Insecta; order Hemiptera; family Cicadellidae; genus Flexamia; species Flexamia atlantica. The sequence continues at coordinate 83,451,538 of JAQJVK010000001.1, read as the reverse complement.
GCATACAAAACAAATTTTCTCCATAAGAATAACATAGGAAATGAGTATGCAGATTTGCTGCCATGGAAGTGTGAAATTTAGATTTTTTTTGCAATAACCCAGAAGATATCATCTGCATAAAGTTGATCAACTGCATATCAAGTTTAATTAAAATATGATGAGATATAAGCGAGATATGGAATTTTATTTATTTCCCATAAGGTTAACATTGTTAACATTGGTGTTTACCAGTTTCAATATCTCGGTAGCTCAATGGACATAGAGCAGTGATTCAAAATACGAAATTATCTGTTTATTTAAGCTGAATTCAATGGTCCAAACAATAATTTGATAATTTTTATTTTTCAATGTAAAAAACCCCCAAAAACCCATTTTTGGAGGAGTTTACCCCTCCTTTCCACCCCTTCCAATGGATCAGGCTGGTTTTCGAACTCGTCCGAATCTGTGCCAAATTTAATTCAGATCGGACCATTTTACGCGAGTCATCGTGCTTAAAGACACACGCACGCGCGCACACACACACAAACACACACACATTCACAAACACACACACACACACACACACGCACACGCACGCACACATATATATATGTAGGTAAAGTTAGTTAAATTTAGATTTTTTTCTCTAGACTTTTTGCAAACTGCATATTTTTTAAGACATCAAACATTGAAAACTAAAACATATATGTAGCTTAAAATTGTACACAAGCTAGATACCTGATAACCCCCCGTAGAAATGTTATTGCTCCAGGCTCCAATTAGTAATCTTATATTCCGAGTTTAAAGGCTACAGTCTATATGTTAAGTTATATAAAAAACACACTCAGTCAGATAGACGGAAAACCAGTGATTTTATGACATATTACGCCCATAAGAACTTTTTTGCTACAATTTATATTTGTATTTAATATCATCCTGAAATCTTTAAACACATAACCTTTATATGTCCACGGATGAGTGTCACTATTACACTGCAGATACAGAAAAAATAATTAACTATTAACACACATTTATGTCCAAAGCATGCATGGTAATGCAGTGGAATCCCAATGATCCAAAAGTCAGCTTAGTCCAAAAACCTTTCGGAACGAGATATTTTACCGATCACGGATAAAATCAGTGGCGTATATAAGGGGGGGCCAGGGGGCCCGGCCCCCCCTGAAATTAAAAGGGTAAAAAATTAGGGAATTAGGCTAAATAGCGTGAATTATTTATCGATGGAATTATTTAGATAAATTATATGCAAGATTTTGTCAGCAGCAAGCAGAAAATTGAGAATTCATTAATTTAGAGCAATATAAGGATTTGTAATAACCTTATCCGGTATCTTCCACCTGATATAGTTATCAGTTGAAATGGACTTTGAAATAGCTGGGGTCAAAAATTTTACTCAAGGTGGAGAATCAGTTTATGTTTACGGTTTGTACCGCTCCCCTGACAGTAACGAAAAAGCGTTCTTTCAAAAATTAGAGCAATTTCTGCATCACATCACTCGTAAGAAACAGAAATTTTTGCTGGCGGGTGACTTTAATATAGATGTTTTAGATCTTCAAGCCAGTAAAACTAAATATTTTCGAGCAACATTAAAGGGTTTTGGGTTAAAGTGGTCGGTGAACTCGCCTACCAGGGTGACACAAACATCGCGTACAACCATTGACAACGTTGTTTCCAACATTGACGACTTGCCCGTCTCGGTCGTCTCCACCGCCGTGTCTGACCATTATGCTCAGATCGCCACTGTCGAAGGTCGGACACTACTCCGCCTCCAATGCAATGCTCAAACCAAAAGAGATTCCAGGCCCGCAAATGTTCACCTTCTTAACCAAAAACTTCAAACTGAAAAATGGGACTGTCTTACCGAAATACACTGTGCAGATACATTTTTTGATTCTTTGAACAGCTGCCTAAATTTTCATCTTGATTCCTTTTGCCCCAAAAAGACATCAAAATTAAACCACCGGTTCAAACAAAACACCTGGATCACTAAAGGCATTTTGGTGTCCAGGGAAAATTTGAAAATTTATTGGTGACAGTTACAATCAACAAACAACCCTGAGTTTAAAGCTTTCTACAATTTATACAAACAAATTTACAGAAAAGTCATAAAGCTGCAAAAAGCTACGAAGTAAACAAAACATTAAAAAATGCAGACAATTTTTCGAAGCAAGCCTGGGGTATTATTAATAAATCAAAGGGGTCTACCCAAAAGTCGCAAGCTATTGAGTTGGAGGTGGGGGGAGAGATTGTCCGGGAGCCGGTGGAGGTGGCTGGTGTTTTCAATACTTTTTTGCGAATACCGGTGACACTGGCCTCACGCTGGCACCCCTGGCGGTTCCTAGGCAGTTAATTCCGGCCGACTCGATGTTCCTAAGTGACGTAACTGAGGTCTCTAAGGCGATTTGCGATTTGCGATCTGTGGGCGAAGAAGTCGTTGGATATTAACGGTATGTCAACATGGCTTCTGAAAAAATGCCACAATGGCATCGTGGCCCCCTTAACACAATCAATCAATCTTTGATTTAAATCAGGTCACTTTCCAAATTCTCTTAAGGTTGCAAAAGTGATTCCTATTTTAAAAAAAGGAGATTCACAACAACCAAACAATTATAGGCCAATCTCAATCCTGCCGGTGCTAAGTAAAGTTTTGAAAAACTTTTCATGCGCAGGATGCTAAATTTTTTTGACAAACACAAAATTCTGTCCAAAGATCAGTTTGGTTTCCAAAAAGGAAAATCAACTGTTAATGCAATCATCCACTTAGTGGAAATGATTGTGAGTAACTTGGATAAGCACAACATGACTCCAAGTGTCTTTCTAGATTTGTCCAAGGCTTTCGACTGTGTTGAACACAATATCCTCCTTGACAGACTGTGGAATTGCGGAGTTCGTGGCTTACCACACAAATGGTTGAGGTCATACCTCTCCGGAAGGTCACAACAAGTTCAGGTCAATGGAGCGACTTCACATACAACGAACTTGAGATACGGTGTCCCCCAGGGATCAATTCTCGGCCCCCTCTTATTCCTGGTGTATGTGAATAATTTGAATTCTCTCATTGGAATCGGACAAATTGTTCAGTACGCGGATGACACGACTCTCTGTTTCAATTCAGACAAAATTTAGAAAATTGAAATTTCCTCATTTGAGGGAATAAACTCATGCATTCAATACTTTGAAAGCAAAAATCTCAAAGTCAATCCCTCAAAATCAAACTGCATGGTATTTGGAGGCAGCACCGCTCTAAATTCATGCCGTCCGACTGCAATGATAGATGATACCACCATTGAAGAAGTCGGTTTCACTAAATTCCTCGGAATGTTCGTTGATGACGAGCTGACGTGGACTGTTCATGTTGACAGTGTTTGCAAAAAGGTCTCATCAGGAATATTCCTGCTTCGTAGACTTTCCGAACACTGTCCCAAAGAGTTATTGCTTATGGCTTACTACGGTCTGATTCAATGTCATCTGCAGTATGGCATTGCTTTGTGGGGCAGCTGCTCACAGGCTAATTTCAACCGTATCTTTGTCCTTCAAAAGATAGCCATAAGAATTATAGCAAAACTCAAATTTAGAGAGTCGTGCCGCAACGCCTTTCGGGAACTAGGATTGCTAACACTGGCACAGCTGTACATTCAGGAAACTGCGCTTTCCTGCAAATTTAAAAGCCACCCGATACAGGGAAGGGATGTACATGGGTACAACTCCAGATCCAGAAATGTTTACAGAACAGCACAGCATAGGTTGGCAACTATGGCACGACTACCCTCCCAGATGGGTGTCTCCATACTGAATAAAGTTCCCGAAGGCATCCGTTTTGAAAATTGTGAAACAAAATTTAAATCAAAATTAAGACGCTTTTTAGTGTCGAACGTGTTTTACTCGGTGGACGAGTTCATGGACTACACCCCGGGGGAAGAAATATCGGCTTGAAATTAAATTATTTTTCTGCTCAGCTCAAAAATAAATCAGTTTGGCTGGCTACTACTTATTGTGTATTTTTTTATTATCTACTTTACCTTTTGTTTGTTTAGGAGCTAATCTTTGTATTTTTTGTTACATGGAAATTTATTATTATATGTTTAGTAATTATTAAGAAATTGACGCATGCTATGCAATACATGTATTGTCCACAGCAATAAAGAAGTTTATTATTATTATTTATTATATAGTTTTGTTATATCAGACTACACTATTATTTTCGTGGTGCGTCACTGCGCGGACGGGCGGCAGTTGTTGGGTCGTTCATCATTTGCGCGGTATGTAAGCCTGCTGTGAAATATTCTCAAGGGTCACCCAATCCCCTTACATCATCTGCGCGGTGTCCCGTCCAGGTAGCCTCAGCCTGCCGATAACCATTCGCCAACAGCCGCCCTCCCACACGTACCACATGAGGCGGGTCATAGCAAAACTGGCTAACTGACATTTTTTTCGAAATTGAGATTTTGATGTTTTTTTACTCAATGGGAGTCGATACACCAGTCTTTGTGCTCACTTTGTGTCAAAACTTGTTATTTTCTATTTTAAAAAAAGGTTAGGGGTTTGTAGCAAAACTCGCCTTTTTCTTCGCGACCGTTGGTTGCAAAACTGGTAATTTTGCAGCCCACCAATGGTGTCGCAGCTTATGATCACGCGATTTTCAGTTTGTTTACATCTCGACTTACTGAAGTTCCTAAAGTTTGCAGCTACTATCAGTGTATTTTAAAGTTTATCTTCTATATAAATAAAATTAGAGTTTTGTCTGTACATTGCTCAGAATTATGAAATTTTTGGTTATGTTTGCGTTTTGAAGGTCAGAGAATCCGAATCAAGCCTTATCTCAATTTATGTCACGATGTGTGTTGGTAACGCTCAACATCACACTTTAGACCGCTTTTCACGCAAAAACTAGAGTACTGTTATGGCTGAAACTTTTTTCCTGTGTTTTATGCACATATGAGAAGGTTTTAGACCACTTAAAACTAGCATACGACGTTTGGAAATTAAATAGCAAGCTTCTAAAAACCGAGTTTTATTCGATTTCGACCAAGTTTTTTTTGAATTTCCCCATAATTCAAGGGGATGACGTTTTGTTTACATTTTCAGCGTTCCAAGCAGATGGTAGTTACCTTCACTGATGGATTCGTCGTTACAGATGTTTTATGATTTCATTCAGTTTTATGTTTTGGTTTATAATATTTCTTTTCAATTGACATGTACTATATAAAGTTAATATTTTCCCATTCATTATACATTTATCAGGATTTTCAATATTTTCATCCTGATCTGACCCTCGGACTTCACCACAGACCAAGGCCGCGCACAGACCCTCTCAAGATCACATATTATTAATATCCTTATTCCAGAATTATCAGTGATGAAATGTGTATATTCAAACAGATGTTAAAAGCAAGACATTTCATATAATGTAAAACCAGCTGTCTGTAAAAAATAAAATAAAACACTGACTAGCGCTACTTAAAAGTCCTTCCTTTCTTATAACAGCTGTTAATGAACGATCTAATGTAATCCATTTTTAAAAAATTGTGGGACGGCTATGTTATTTTGTTGTTGTTCAAAATAGACCCTAAAAACATTAGAAAATACTTTGATGGCATTTAATCAAGGCATTTTCTACTCTACGTACATAAACTTTCATGAAACAGGAAACTGCTTTAAGATTCACTAAGTACGCACGGTCAATATAATAGCACAGACTACTATAATAGAGCTATGAAAGCCCGTTCATTCTCGCTTGGGTACTATAATAGCACAGATTCAACGATAGGTCTACTGAGTATAAGCCTTCCCAGGCAGGGACACCCTTAGGGGTTTTATCGGCGGAGGCGCTGGAATGTGCTGGCTTGTGTAGTATAGAGAGGCCAAATAAAAATGCCTCGTGGCGGGGGCAGCAATATTTCTAAGTACTCAGTCGCAGTAGACCTGCGTTCTTAGCGGATTCATACAAATCTTTCTGGCTGATGAAAGTATATCTACTTATATTTGTCAAATACCACTGACCTATCATTGCACAGCCCAAACTACTTGAACTTGACTTAGAACCTTGAAACTTTTCATGGACGTTCCTATAGGGCGTGAGCATCCGCTGAGAAGGGGTTTTCAAAATTCAAGGTTTTCTGGGTTTTTCGGTGGGGTCAGCGGTCTAAAATCTTTCTGTATAATTAAATGGATGATCTTTCGATTAAATTGTCAATTTTCATTTAATCAAGAAGGCGGTTTAAGCTTCACATACAGATAGGTCTCTACAGCTGATTTTATAGTTTGGTTCCTTTTGTCATGGTTTTATGGTTGACTTTTTTCTTTTATGTGATATGTACTACATTAAAGTTGTCAATAGTTTTTGTACCTTATCTATTTAATCATAAACTCAGTGTGTGGCACCATCTTTATTTAGGCAGTGGGTGTTAAAATTGTTATCGTGAGCGAAGCCACGGGCAACTGCTAGTTATAAAAATAACTATGGATACAATCATTAAACCTTCGCCACGTGGAAAAGGGGCGAAAGCAGTAATCTAATCCCGAGGAATGGAAGAAACGAAGTTGGTAAATTAACAATGTTGACTTTGTATTTTGTAATCCTAAGATGCCGTTTCAAAACTGTAAATATACAACTGCGAGATGGATAATTTTAATGCCGCTTCCGCCACCCCTCATCGCGCAGATGATGCATATACCTGAGAGCCCCTTGGAACTCACCGCGCAGAACACGCAACCCTTCTACCTGACTCTCCGCATACCGCCCAAATGATGTACGCCGAGTTGTTGTACTTAAGCGAGTGGGTGCAAAAGCTGATTTTTTTGGCCTGGGCGCTGGTGCTGAGTCGTTCATTATTCGGGCTGATGGTGGAATCGAATCATAAGAAGGTGGAGGCGCGAGAAGGGCGTATGAGTTTTGTTAAAATATATGCGAAATGGCGGCCGCGAAATGTCCGACAGTTTTACAGCTGAGATGTTTCGCGTTTGCGATAGCGTCAAGTACGTCCTCTATGATACAACCGAGATTACCGGCTACGATACAACCGTTATATTTTATTACCGCGAAGTGACCGTGGAAATTCGCCGATCGCTACAAATCCTAAAGATTTGTTTTGTAACACAACCAAGATTCGTCGGCTGCAAACAATCGAGGTATTTGTCGGCCTCGAAACGTCCGAGATACTTTTGCGTGCCAACCGCTGGAAAAAGACCGATTTTTCGACCATGACATGGCCGTACATACATCGGCCGCGAAAAGAGCGAGAGACTTGTCGGACGCAATGCGACCAAGAGATCTGCCGGCGGCAGTACAAGTAGACAATTTACCGGCCGCAAAACAAGCGAGTAATTTTTCGACTACAACGTACGTGCGCACGTCCGTGCGTCTGTGCGTACGTGCGATTTTCTGGCCAAAATACGACCTAGAGATATGAGGGCCACGGGGAGACATGCTTGATGGCTATAATGCGACAGGGATTTCCGAGATTTTTCGGCTGCGATGCTACCAAGAGATCTGCTGGCCGCGAAGCGAGCGAGCGATCTTCCAGTCACAATATGGTCGAGAGATTTTCCAGCCGCGATGTAAACGACTGATTTCCGGCCACTATATTACCGAAAAATTTGTTTGTTGCGATTCGATCGAGAGAGTTGCCGGCTGCATTGACGATACCAAAGATGAAAACGGCTACATTCCGTTTCGTTTTAACTCAAGCATCAAAAATCCCGACCAAATGTTTAAATTCATTATTTTTTCCCGACTTTCAGCGAATTTCTCCTCCAGTGAAGAAGCTATTACCGAAGGGCTCATATGGTAAGACCTAAACCTTGTAAAGTTTACCTTGGTAAGCATCATAACTTGTTGTTATGGAACCCCAGACACCAAGACCCCATTCGTTCAAATTTATGACGTGGTGCCACCACCGTGGTGGTGGAATTTATTCGTTAGTTTTCATGACGTATAAATTTTTATTCAAGCATTTGAAGGTCTACTCCATTCTGGAATTGCCGACTGGTAGACACCCTCCAAAGGATTTACAGAGATTCGACGACCACGATACAACCAGCCGACTCTCGACTACGAAACGGTCGAGTTAAAAAGAAGGCGCGATAATGAAGCTTTGGTAGCCACCAAATGCATGGCCAAGAGATGATCGCGGCGAAACAATCAAGAGAATTTCAGACCGCGGCAATACGACCAAGAGATTTTTTGGCCACAAATTAAATAAATCATTCACTGTTGTTGACGAATTGTTAATATTGGATATTATCAAATTTTAACATTGAAAAACACCACAATATTTGTATAATTTTAATTTGTGAGGCCTTTTGCCAGCTGGCATCAGCAGACATGTACACAAACACAAATATCGGTGTTTTAATGTAAAAAAAATCAGGTTGAGCTAGTAAAATTATAATCCCAAATAATTCGGCGGAGCAAGTGCCACCCTCCCCCCTAATTATACGCCCATGATTAGGCCTGGAAAATTGTCACGTTTGGGAGGAGGGGCGGCGCAATGCTTTGGGCCCATGGGCAGCAAAATCTGAAATCCGACCCTGCCCCCCCCCCGAAAATAATTTCTATATACGCCACTGGACAAAATATTGGTAAATTTGAAAAAGACGCTAACGGCCCTAAATTTTATTGCGTGAAAATAAATAACCAGCGGGTGTAACTTTACAAAAGACTCGTGGATCATGTTTTGCATTATTTGAAAAACATCATCACTAACATCATCACTATTAACACCTGATGATAATCTCAACAGTATATGCCCCAGAGCTTCAAGGATGCTTGGGCTTCGTGTCTCCCGGACTGGTCTGTCTGCAGCAACACTGTTGCATCTTTTTAAGTCTCTTGTTAGACAACTTTTGGAGTATGCCTCAATAATCTGGACTCCTCATCAGTTGGGACACTCCAATCGTTTTGAGCCTATTTAAAGGAGATTTATATTTGTTTGGAACATAAAGGTTCTTGAAGAACCTTTTGTGGGTAGTGACTTGGGACTTGCATTGGGACTTGTTTCCCTCCAACACAGACGGGCGGTTGCTGACATTACCTTCCTTGTCAAAGTTCTACGTGGCCTCGTTGATTGTGCCAAATTGCTGTCCAGCATTGAGATTCGAGTCCCAGCTGCCAGAACAAGATCCTGCGAGCTGTTCAATCGCCGAGCGAGTAGACCTGCTGGCACTTTGGCACAAAATGACCTTGAACTTGACCGATCACGTGACTGACCACGTGATCGGTAACGTCATCAAGATGGCGGCGCCCACGTGTGTTTTGGCGGGTATTTGACGTCATCAAGATGGTGGCGCCCACGTGAGCACGTGATCTAACCTTGGCGCGCTTTTGGCGTCATGGCGGCGTCCATGTGAATTTTGCCGCCTTTTTTCCGGGTTTTTGACGTCATCAAGATGGCGGCGTCCATGTGAGAATCATAAACTCAGAAAATTCGCGAAGTGGCCGGAAAAGCGAAATTGGGAGGCAACCGAGTGCTTCAAACGGCCCGTGGAATAATTCTTTTAGAAGAAGAGGCGATTATAGTCAGAGGTGGAATAACCGCGCGGCTTATCAGCGACCCGATAACCGAGGTGATAGTAGGGCGGCGGCTGAACAAAGCCTGTGGAATATCGGGAATAATAGGGAGCAAGTGAATCAAACTGCTCGTCCGCCAGTGACGTGTTGGAATTGTAATAGAGTCGGTCATTTGTATCGCAATTGTTGGTTGCCAAAATCTATAAGATGCTTTCATTGTAAGACCGAAGGTGTCAAAACTGTCAAAAGAGTCGCGGACACCAGTAATAGGGGGCCAAAAGGGTTCACTTGAAAATATGAAATTCTCGGAGGGAAATCAGTTTGTAGAACAAACAAATGTAAATCATAAGGACTTTGGATTGGAGTCCGGCGTTAAGGATTATCGTCCATACGTTACAATCACGATTGGTGGAAAAGCATTCTTAGCTCTTTTAGATACGGGTGCCGCGGTGACATTGATAAAATCCAATGTAGCGAGGCATTTGGAAAATGTAGGGTTTAAACCGAAACAAGTCTCCGCGGTAATCCAATTGGCGGACGGCTCTACGTTAGAGCAGAGGGAGATGTATGAGTTTCCAGCTACGATCGAGAACCGAACAAACGATTGTAAAGCAGTTCACTTTCCCTCGTTAACGTGCGATGTCGTATTAGGGATTGAAACACTAGAGGGATTAGGTATGATCACCTACAATGTTAAAACGTGTCATTTGGAAAAAGATGACCAAATTTCCAACGAAGTAGGTGAAGTAACAGCTGACTCAATAGGCTCCCACAATTTATTGCCGACCCGAAAGATGCAGCCGGCCAGAACTTTGAGCGAATCTTCGGGAAACTATCGATCAAATGGACGGTACCGACGACCAAATAAATATTATAAAATAAGACGCTGGAATGAGGATGGAACCTTCTACCGTGATAGGATCCTCAAACCACAGTTTAAGAAAACAAATCACTGGCGAAGTGGTTACATAGTGCCTGAAGTCCCGCGAATAGGTGTGAAAACGGACGAAATGCACTCGATAGGGACCTTCAGCATTATTAAAAATACCACCTAAGTGATAGCTTGTTCCTTAGTAAGATAAAGTAAAATTAAAGATTTTTTAGTTTCAGGGAAGATCCCGGAGGAAGAAAGAAAAGGAGGGGCTAAGGTAAGAATCTTTTTTCCCTGATTTATTTTTGTTCCGAAAAGTAAGAGGGGAGTGTTAAGGCCTTACAATTTCGAGGGTATTAAGTTTGAGAAGGAGGAATATTTTGGTTTGCCGCGTTGGCTGACCTGCAAGTCAGCTGGACGCTAGTTATTATTTTCGCCACGCACAGCGCTGGCGACGCAGCGGAGTGGGGGAAGCGAGAGGCCTCACTCGAGCCGCTGAGGCAAATTAGTCGACGACCGAGCGAGTAGCTGGTCACATCTCCTCTCCTCCGAACTCCGAGAAATAGTCTTAGGAAAGACTTTGCGTTTCGAGTTAGTAAAATAAATACCCCCGTTGCAGCAGACCTGCATACTCAGCGAATTTCAAGTGCAAAAGAACATATTTCAATCCAACATAGCGAGATTTGACATGTTTTTGTAAGCTCCATAAGAATAACATGGGGAATGAGTATGCAGGTTTGCTGCTACAGGTATGTTTAAACTGGTTGGTTTTAATTCAATAATTAGTAGATCTGAACTAGAAGAAGCCATTTACCAAGTTTTATCAAGATATGTTGAGAAATAAGCTAAATATAGAATTTTACTTATTTCCCTTAAGGTTAACATTGAGACAACGTACTGTGTTTACCACTTTCAATATCTCGGTAACCAATGGACATAGAGCAGCGATTCAAATTACAAAATTGTTTGTTTTTCTGAGCTGAATTCAATGGTGCCAACAAAAATTTGATAAATTTTATTTTTCTATGTGAAAAACTCAAAAACCCATTTTTGGGGGGGTTTATCCCCCTTTACCCCCCCTTCCGGTGGTCCGATCGGGCTGGTTTTCGAACTCATCCGAATAATTACTACTTTTCACGCCTATGCCAAATTTCATTCCAATCGGACCATTTTTGCGAGCGCTATCGTGCTTACAGACACATATATATATATATATATATATATATATATATATATATTATAATATGTAATTCACAACTTAGGGCTACAAAGATTATTATCAATAAAATATAACAAGTGTACCCTTTTTTCATTTTATTAACTAAATTACACGACACGTGTTTCGGTTTTCAAACCATTTTCACAGTGTGATGATATACATAACCTAAAATTATCAAATAAATATTTATCATCTGGTATCTTCTTCAGCTGCATGTTTCTTTTTAATGTACTCTTTGATTAAGTGGTTGGTATTTTCTTAAGCTCAAGTATGGCATCGAAGATTGGGTTTTTTTATATCTGAATATGTAGAATTGAGCATGTCTTTTTGATTTAACTTGCTGTTCAAGTAGATGTGAAATTCTTCTTTCGTGGTCATTTTGGGCCCTTTATTTTCATAATCCAATATAGTTAGGTTTTCTTTGATTCCTTTGTAGCTATGGTCTGATTTTAAAATGTGTTCGGCAAAGGAGGATTTTTGGCTGGTTGAATTGTTTGATCTAACTGCTTGTATATGTTCATTGAATCTTGATTTGAAACTCCTGCCTGTTTGACCAATATAGTAGTTGTTGCATTCGCTGCATGTGATTTTGTAGATACCTGATTTTTCATATATTTTTGGTTTTGAATTTTTAGGGGAGACTAGTCTGTCTAGCATTTTGAATGCATTGTTTCTTGTCTTGTAACTGATTTTGTTGTTCGAGTTGGTGAAGGTTTTCCTTATTGCTTTATTTAGAGTTGAGCTGTATGGTATTGCTATAAAATCAGTTTTTCTATTTTGATTTATTAATTCTTGTTTATTCTTTGTTTTCTTCGTAATAATTTTTTCTATTAATTTAGGTTCATAGCCATTTTTCTTTGCTAATAACTTGATTGTATTTTTTTCATTATTAAAATCTTCATTGTTCATTGGAACATGTAATAAACGGTTAATTAGTGAGTGAAAGGTACTCATTTTGTGAACCCAAGGGTGATTTGAATCAGCGGGTATTATTAGATCTGTTTGAGATTCTTTTCTAAATATTTTAAATGAATGTTTACCTTTTGTATTTTGAAATTGTCAAATCTAAGAAATTAATGCTAGAATTTTGGATTTCCATCGTGAATTTAATGGTTTTGGAAATGGAATTTAGATATGTTAATAAGTTGTTACAAGATTGTTCACCCCCTTTAAAAAGGCAAAGTATATCGTCTATATATCGATACCAATATATAATTTTGTTTTTCTCAGGATTGCAGTCATTGAATATTTTGTTTTCTTCTAGGTCTTGTAGATAAATATTGGCTAATGTACCAGACAAGGGGGATCCCATAGCTAATCCTTCTTTTTGTTTGAAAAACTTCGATCCATAGGTGAAATAGTTTTGATTGACCGTTGTTTTTGTTAAGTTCATTAAGTCTTTTATTTCATTTTTGGATAAGTTATTATTTTGGTTTAAGGATTTTTCAAGTATATTTGTCGTTTCTTCGATAGGTATATTGGTATACATACTTTTTACATCAAAAGAAACGAATACGGTTTCTTTTGGTATTGAAATATCTTTAATTTTTTTTTATAATATCAAACGTATTTTTAATCTGCAAATTTTCATTGAATTTTACGTTATTTTTTATTATTCCATTTAGATACTTACATAAGTTGTAGGTAGGTGCACTTCTAAAATTGACAACTGGTCTCAAAGGAATATCTTGTTTATGTATCTTTGGTTGACCTCTAAGTTTTGGTGCTGATGGTTTTATTGTTTTAAGTTGGATTTTAGTTTTGGTAGAGAGGGATTTACATTTGGAGATTGTTTTGTTCATTTCCTTGTTGTAGTCTGCAGTAGGATCTTTGTTTAGTTCTTCAAATATATTATCATTGAGAAATGTTTCCATTTTTTCGTTATAATTTTCTTTTGACATGATGATCGTTGTATTACTTTTATCTGCCTTAGCTATCATAGCATTATTTTCAATTAATTTTTCTGATATTGTTTTTATTATGTTCATATCATGTTTTGATCGATTTATGTTACCTTTTGTTTTATAATGCAGACCTGTTTTCTTTAGTTCATGAGTAAAGTTGCACCTAATTGTTTCTTGAGCTTCTTTAGGTTTCTCTTTGAGTGCTGTTTCAAGATCAATCAATTCGTCTTCAATAGTTTTGAGTTTATAATCTAAGTTAATATTGTATTTAATAGATTTACTAAGGAGATCTGTCTCTGCTGAGTCAAATGTTATATTTGTCATATTTTGAATTGAATTGAAGATATATATATATATATGTATATATATAGATATATATATATATATATATATATACACAAATTTGAACGAATGGTGTTTTTGGTATCTGGGGGCACCAAAACGAAAAGTTATGATGGTCCCGCGCTTAGGTCTTACCATGAGACCTACGGTAATAGCTTCTTCCCTATAGGGGAAATTCGCTAAAAGTAAGTGTCTGTCATTCTTCCGAATAATATTGTAGTAACGAATTACAAATGGTTAAAGTGAATTATTAGGATTTCTTTAGGTCAGTGGCGAAAAGCTCTGAATAATTAATTTCGTTGTATCGGTAAAATAATTTGGAAATACTTTTTATTTGGACTTGCGTATTTATAGTGACTTGTAATTTTACGAAATACGAATAAGGCCTCGAGCGAAACAGCTCAGAGAAATTGACTGAAGAATTGTAAAGAAAATAGTGGATTAGGAGTTTGCTATTTACTGTAGGACTTGGGTGTACTAACTCAAGGAAAAATAAAGACAGATTTTGTAGTAGGCAATTGTAAGCCTACCGATTTATTTGACGATTAAAATTTCGAATAGGACCAGAGTGTATAAGCTCTGGAAACATATAGGCCCCAGGCGTAACAGCTTTGGGTTTAATAAAATTTGAATCTAAATAAAATTAGGACTTGATAGGACTTACGTTCGGTAGAACAGGGGCGTAACAGCTCCCTGAATAAAATGTTTTAGGCCGAATCAATTAGGATTTTGAGATTGTTAAAAAGACTTGATAGACATTTGCATAGTTGGTGGAATAGGGGTTTCACAAGCATTAGTTTATTTTAGTTACGATTTCTGCTGTTTTAGCGATTAGGGAAGAATTCCCCTTTTTATTTTCTTTATCTAGAAAACCCAGTATTTCACCATTTCGGCCTTTAATTAACAAAAAAACTTGTTTTCAATTGGCAACATGGGCGATGATGAGTGAATTAAGGAATTTCAAAGCAAGTCTTGTGGATAGTTCTTTGCTGAGCCCATTCTAAATTTAGTTTTTTAAAATTAAATCGACCCTGGACATTCCAGTATATTTCGACTGAGTGAATTCGTGGCACAGACGTGCTAAAATACCCCGTATAGGATTTGGCACGTTACAAGGTATGAGGACGGAAATATTTTAATGGTTGGTAATAAGAACCTAGATTTTGACAGGGACGGTGATATACTGATCGGTGATAAACGATATGACGGGGCCGAAGGACTTTACGAATTACTGTTTATGAGAACACCTAACGAAAACCTTTTCAATGAGGATGATTTACACTCTTACTAATCTCTTTTGATCGAGTCGAAAGCGCACAAAAAGGGCTATACATCTGACGGTCCGGTGAACAGAAATACATCCTATAAATACAAAGGGGTTATTATAAAATATTCCCTGTCCCTGATAAAAAAGGATCAGGAATGGACTGGAAATCAACAAAATCCTGCGACATTGTCCACTGGGATGATCCGAACAAGCTTGTGGACCGTTTGCGTTTACTAGTCAAACGGTCGTTTAGTTTTTATTTTTTAAATGAAAAAATGCGGCGCACCGCAAGATTGCTGACGCGTAATTTTTATCATATAAAATGGGACGATGACGGTGTCCCACACAGGGAGCAAGTCATACGTGATTTATGCAAACCTTTCAAAGTAATATATACGAAAGGTCTTGAAAAGGTAAAATTCCTTCAGCAGTTCCACCGAGACGTCCAGGAAATCACTTGGGATCGTGGTGTTCCCTGTAATGATATACACTGTTTGCTACCTCAGCACAAAAACAGTGATGTGTGTAAATGTGCTCTGTACAGTGCAAAGTTGTTTCAGCAAAACCTATAAAACCCCCAGACACGGATTAAAAGTTCTCATTTGCGATGGAAACAGCGTGGCAACTACTGTCCCGGGAGCCCAAGGCTCCTGAAGGCGTTATGACCGATAGTTTCATTATGAAATTCAGTCGGTACTTGGATTAGAATTTGCTGTCTGATAACTATGATTTTTCAATTGATATGTTTAGAATGTTTCTTCATCGTGTTGTCTGGGCTAAAATCTTACGGAAGAAACTGTTTTCTGAACCGTTCCTGAGGGAAATGGCTCCCAGTTTTGACACTTCAGCCTGGGAAGTCCTGAGCAGATATCAGTTTCTTTCTGAACAGTTTATTCATGACTTTTCAGACAAGTTGGATTGGGATAATATCGCTTTGTATCAGAGTGTAAGCGGTAAATTTTTAACTGACCGTAGAAGAAAACGATGGAGCCTCTGTAAGTGACTAGTAAAGGGGTGGGAGTGCTCGGCATTCAGTTGAGGGTTCACCCGTGATGGCTTGAACGGACTTTCAGAGGACCGTGTAAATAGTTGTGTAAGTAGTATACCTCTAACGGTGATTAGTAACGGGGCGGGGGTGCTCGGCATTCGGTTGAGGGTACCCGCGTGATGGCTTGAACGGACTCGAGGATGTTGTAAATAATCGTACATAGCATACCACTGCAGGTGATTAGTAAAGGGGCGGGTGTGCTCGGCATTCGGTTAAGGGTACCCGCGTGATGGCTTCAACGGACATTCAGTGGTCGTTAAATAGTATTGTAAGTAGTATACCTCTAAGGGTGATTAGTAAAGGGGTGGGGATGCTCGGCATTCGGTTGAGGGCACCCGCGTGATGGCTTGAACGGACTCGAGGAGGTTGTAAATAGTCATAATAACTGTACAGAGCCTGAAGGGAGGTAGCAATTTTGCATTTGGTTTGGCTACCACCGTAAGTGGGCGTTGTTGTGGCCCCTTACCCCAGAGGATAGGACTACTGGTGAAGCTTTGGGTAAACAAAAAGAACGCGCCGGGACCCTGTACAGCCTGACCTAACCGGTCTACAGTGGTGTGGAAACCAGGGTCACTTAGATTTTAAGAAAATAGGTAAGCGTCTCACATTCACACTGGTCTGTTCCAAGGAGTAGCCTCAATATCCTTAATACAAAGGGCGAAGATTAAAGCCCCCCAGAGGTTAGGACTACTGGTGAAGCTCTGGGTAAACAAAAAGAACGCGCCGGGACCCTGTACAGCCTGACCTAACCAGTCTACTGTGGTGTGGAAACCGGGGTCACATAGATTTTAGGAAAATAGGTTAGCGTCTCTCATTCACACTGGACTGTTCCAAGGAGTAGCCTCAATATCCTCAATTCACAGGGCGAAGTTCGGGCGACCCCACCGCGTGGAGCTTATCTCTCGTGGTGGGGCGACCGTATAAAAGGCTGCGCCTCTAGAATCCCACATCAGTTGCTCTCTGACCATCAAGTCGCAATACATCTCCGACCATATCTCCTGTAAAGTGCTACTCAATTGTGCAGTAATTATGATATTTATGTCTGATGCATGTTCCTAGCCTAATATTATTTTAACGCTTGTACTAAACCTTAACCACTAACTCGTCTTTTTGTGTGTTTGTGTTTGTGTGTGTGTGTGTGTGTGTGTGTGTGTGTGTGTTTTTTTTAACATAAATATATGGATTGTAAATAATCTTGTTTTGTTTTTACAGAGCATGTCATCGCTGAACGCCAAACTAGCTGCGTTGAGCCGTAACCGGAGACTACAAAACTCCAAGACCTCGTCGGTCGGCCTGAGGCCGTCATCGTAGAGGCACGAGAGTTGCAACACGCGTCGGCAGAGCTGCAGTCGTCCTCGATATCCAGGGGGAGGATCTGATCACGTCAGTCTTCCTGCCGTCAAAATTTGGCGAGGCGTTGGAGGATGCCGAACTGGAGCGACTGGCGAAGGATGGCTACAAGCTGCTCGTTCTACCCGGCGAGGGAGTACAACCATGCAGCATATCGATTTCACAATAGAATAGTTTGAAATTTCTGTTAGTTTAAAATCTGTTTCTTTTAATAAATAACCAATTGTTATCACCAAAAAAAAACACTCGTTCTTATTCGCACAATCACCACTATTCCTATATACTGTTAATATAGTTTAAAAGTATCATGTGATCACAAGGGTGATCAGAGGGGTTCACTTTGGGTAAAAACCAAGATCTTGGTACAATGAAACAAAGGTATCTGATTAGTAGACCATGGTGTAACATAAACTTATCATATGTTGAAAACATTTAAGCATACAGGAGAAAACTCCCAGGGTGTAACAATATTATACATGTGTATGAGAATATATCATATGCTGGTAACACTGCGAGGAAAATCGCAAATGTACAAAACACTGGAGAACAGTCGGTAGTGCTGTGGAGGGTACGGGAGGAATCTCCCAGGGAGTGACAATGTTATACATGACGGTAATATTGGTAACACTGTGAGAAAAAATAATGAAGATGGTCCTGCTACGTGGATGTCCACAAAACGTGACGTAATATATAGCTGTGGACTACACTCTACATACACATGACAATATAAGTTGGCAGCACTGGGAGAAAGGGTGGCAGACTTCATATGGACACTACCATGACGCCAAAAGCGCGCCAAAACACACATGGTCGGAAATAGATAGGTTAAAACACGTGCTCACTTGGGCACCGCCATCTTGATGGATATATAAGTTGGTAACACTGGAGGAAAGACTGGAAAACACATGGACGGTGAAAATGCACGTCAAAAGCCAGCTGGCGAAAGATCAGCATATATGGTCCCATGGACAACATCATGTTGATGACGTACCAAAACACACGTGGTCGAAAAAAGTTAGGTTAAAACACGTGGACACATGGGTCCCGGCAAGAGAAATAATCAGATTGACCTTTTGGACCCTCCAGAGATAAATATGCCAATCAAAGACACTTATACACAATAATCACTAAGACCGGACAACAGCGTCTTGGTCGTGTGGTCAGTGCAAAAGCACGCCAACTCGGAGACCGGGGTTCGAATCCCGGCGACAGCAGTAACATTTTTATAACACCATCTGGTAGCTAACAATCAAACTACACATTCTCACATGGACGCCGCCATCTTGATGACGTCAAAAACCCGGAAAAAGGCGGCAAAATTCACATGGACGCCACCATGACGCCAATAGCGCGCCAAAACACACGTGGTCGGAAAAAGTTAGGTTAGAACACGTGCTCACGTGGGCGCCACCATCTTGATGACGTCGCCGATCACGTGGTCGGTCACGTGATCGGTCACGTTCAAGGTCATTTTGTGCCAAAGTGCCAGCAGGTCTACTCGAGCGCACAGCACAAATTATTTGAAGAATGCCCCTCTGTGATGCAGCAGCTTGGCAACCAGGTGTCTAACTCTCTTGACCTCTTTCATGACACTCTACCCTCCATCAGGCTCAGGTTGATGACGGAGGTCCAGCGTCTGCAGCCAACTCGATATAGTCCTAGTTAAATAGCTTTTTTCATTGTGATATTTTTTATACGTTTAATATTGTTCAAGTTTATTATATAATCTATTTTTTGCAGTCCCTGAATTTATTGTTAATGATATTGATTGTTAAATATACGTTTGTCATAATATTTATATACAGCCATTCAACTAGTATTGTTGTCCTTGAATATATTGCATTCATATTCATTGATATATATATATATATATATATATATATATATATATATTTGTTATGTTATTTCTTATTGCATTCATATTGATTGATATATATTTGTTAGGTTATTTATTATTGCTATTTATGTTTGTTGATGTTAAATTATTGTAGTTTTTATCTATATTATTTATTTATTATATTAAAAGAATTTCTGGGATTTTGTACAGACCATATCGACCTCTAGAAATTAACTTTCCTACACATATTTGGTGCCAAATTAAAGCTGTTGCTCTCTAGATGTGCCTTTTGCTGGTTTGGAAAATATCCCATGAAAAGCCTTCACACAGGAAACAAAGAAGCGGTTCAATTTGAAAATTTGATTCCTTGGCCGTAATGAGCGCTGAATAATTTGTTTTTACGGCAAATGGTTATTTTACAAATGTTATTAGAGATTAGTTCATCCGAAGATCAATGGTTTGTCCATCTTCTTACCGTTTGTTTTAAGACCTAACAAAGATTAATGCAAGAAACTGACGCGTAGATTAACATAAACATTCAATACTTTTGAAAAGAAAACACTAAAACAGAGACATGAAAATGCGCCAAGCAATGAAGATGCATGTAAACTAAGCCCTATTTTATGCTAAAGCTAAATGAATGTTGTTGCACTGTCGAAATTTCTAAGTGCAGAACGTATACCAGACACTTTTAAAGCAGATGACATAAATGGACTTCTCAAATTCTGTGAGGAATTTCTTACCCATATTGAAGTTTCAAGTCTAAAGTAATAAGTTATTTTTGAAAGTTTGTTCAATTTTATTCCAGTTCCAGTGCTATGACACAAATAATTAGTCTAGGATATTAAAGAAAATCACAAAGATTCACATACTTCCTCATTGAAAGGTATTTTACGCAGCAAAACTCCATACATTATCAACAGGAAACTAAAGCCTATTTTATCAAGTTGTTTTAAGTCACGAAGTGACGCTAGAATAATAGTTTTTTAATAAATAACCCAGAATAATTGTGAATAATTTGTTCGTAAATAAGTAGTTCATAAGAAACTGTTTGTAGTCAAATGTATGAAAAGGCATTGCCGTTGATGAATATAAAAATAAATAAAAGACGATCGCAAGTACGAAACTGTATGCATCGAGAGCAAACAAATATCGAATGGTGCAATTTTGGGCAATCAAGACAAATAACTTAGCAAAAAAAGTGCTGGGACCATAAGTGTAATAGTGATAATTTACTGACCGCGGGAACACAATAATTTGGGAACGAAGCAATGGACCGTTAAATTTGATCACAGACAAAGGAATCTATATATTCCTTAGTCTGTGATTTGATCGAGTCCAAATTTGGTGTTTGTGGGTACACCCAACGTACACCGCGTGGCAGCGGCAGATAATAACAATACAAAAAACGATCACATGTCTTCATCTTGGGAAAACGACGAAGTCCTATCGGGTAGTTCCTATGGGAATATAAAATACTAGGGGCCCCATGCGCAAATTGCGCATTTCAAAATTATTATTTTAATCAGTTGATTGGAATGTCAATATAATCACATGACTTGTGTTTTCTATCTTTAATTACACTCGGTTATTTTTCGAATTATTTTAATTTTAATTATTATGTATTATTTTAATTTTATTTTATACAGTCCATTTACAGAGTAGTTCCATACATAAAACTATGTTTGTAGACTAATGACTGGAAACTGAGTGTAAAAAAATAATAATTTAACTAGCAATTTATTTTTGATTATTTCAATTAATTATGAAATTAATCAAAAAGATATAACTGGTTGGAAAATAGTCTATTACGTTTCTAACCGGGAAGTACTGGTTTACCTGACGAGCGTGATAGCTCCCCACGTGAGCCGGAGGAGAGTGCGGGATTTTTTAAGTGTACGGAAAAACACTCAGACCGTGTGACGTAAGATTCTTATCATCATACTACTAAAAAAATGTCTTAAATCGTAACATATCCCTTGCATAAACCACGACGTTTATCATTCAAACCTAATCTACAATAAACAAACAAACACATAGGCCTACTACTGGTACCAGTGCTACAACAACATTATTATAAAAAAGTAACTTATAAATATAAATTAAACGTCGGTTTGCTGTAATCCACTGTTTGTTTACTTACATTTCCTGTAATCGAAGTCCGGAAAACTTTCCAGCCTTTCTGGACTGGTATCGGCAAAGGGTAATTTTTGAGCCAATAAAAAAATGGCGTAGGGCCTAATTATAAAGATAGAAAAACGTAAACGTTATGGACGTGAAACACGTGATTGTAAATTTACATTTTAATTATCTGATTAATTTATTTGTGGAGAGACAGAGGACCGAACACATCCAATTTAGTAGGCCTAATAATTTCGGCTTTTCTGCAATATTCACTGGGTCCGGTACCAGTCACTTCGGAACATGGGACTCAGTGTAGTTATTTTTAATAACACCTGGTTACAAAAAAACATTATGATCAAATTCGTACACGAAAACCCGAAAATTTATGTTTCTACTAAAGTACCCCCTGAGCAGTTTATCATGGTCACTACTCAACCATGTTGCAGGTTTAAAGTTGATAAGCACCTAAAAAGGGTTAAAGCACTGAAATTATCTATATGTAAAAATACATACACGCAAATACAAACAAGGTGAACGTTTTCTTCCGTTCGCTCTAAACCGATAAATCTAATAAGCTTAGCTTATTAGATTTATCTAATAAGTTAGCTTATTAGATTTATCCAATAAGTTATGTTATTAGATTTATCTAATAAGATAATATGTTATGCTGAAACATATTATGTATATATTCGCATGTCTGCAAGGAAATTTGAAGCTAATTGATTTTTTAATTATTAACATCAATGTTATTCTTATGGGTTTTCTTTGTCTAACATCGGGAGACAAAGTATCATTTTCCTACCGCTGGGAGACAAAATATTAATTTACCAACTCATTACAATGAATAAATATAGCCTAAAGAAATCAGGTGGCCAAAAATATTTTCCTGATGAAAAAAACATAAGCAAGAGTGTATTTTTAACTTAATCAACAGTTTAATTCTAGCTGTTCAAGGAAGAATGTCTTTCTAGTATTTCTTCAAACTCTGCGATTGCGAAATGCCCTTGCAATGTCGCCTCCTGCAGCATGCGGACGCGGATGCTTCAGCCACTGGGCACCACAAAGAGAGTGGAAATCTCTTGTTCATGTGGTGACGTATTGGGTGTGAATATTGAAACATAAAAATCTGCTTCGGTACGGCAAATTAATATCAACCTATAGTTTAGTGAATTCCTCTAAATTCAGTTTCTATCATCATTTAAGATCTTAAGTACAGTTTACACATTCGTTCCATTTCAGTTTGGTCATAGACAAGGTTAACTGAAATGATTATGTGTTATTTAAAATTTTATATTAAAAGTTAATTATGCGTCGTCTGACGTTTGACCAGTCTTGTCAATGCAATAGACGAAATAACATGTGATTGACAGGCAAGGAGAATGTCGTAGCCGATGACAATATAATCACCTCATGTTTGCATAATGTTGGCCACACTTTCTACTAACTCGACGACTCGACGACGTGATCCTCGCGCTCATAACACCGATATTACGTCACTTTTTTTTATTACTCTTGTCATGTCATAGAAAGCATTAATTCTTTTTGTACTATGAGCAAATAACTTGCAAACTTGTTGAGATCGGTTGGCGATTGCTATTTTTAAGTTGTTTAAATTTGTCGTACGCCTTTCCAAAATATAAATAAAATGTACAAAACAAAATTTCATAGGTTTTAAGACATTATAAAATTGACTGAAGAATGTTTAGGAAAAGTAGCAAAATATCTCAGTAGAACCTTTTGAGTTTGGATGGAAAGCATAAACGTTCTTAAACGCAATTGAAAAGTTGGGTTGTTGCCCAAGCAAACATTCTGGATGAGAAAGACCATTACGTAACTCTCTTACGTAAATACAAATATTAAATAATAATTCTCAGTTAAAACTTTATTTCAGCCGTATGTTAATGGGCAAGCATGATTTATGTGATCGTTTTTCTCAGACTGTGTGCCAGTAATAATCTAAGCACAGCGTTAGAAAGGTACTTTTCTGTAGATGTGCACAGTCCCATTATAATTAACCAAAGCATTTTAGAATTGTAAAAAATTTATCAAAATTAATTTTCAAAATGAACAAATTCTCTCTTTTGTAAAAAATTAACATGGGCTTTATGTGCGTAATATGGGTTTATGGGCTTTATATTGGTAACGGAATAACAACTAAATAAACAAATATAGCTACATTTTTTTGGAGCAATGTGTGAAAACTAAACCCGAATATTTTCTGGTTGAATTTTGGTCAGTAGGCGATCTCTAGTGAATACTTAATAGGCAATCATGAGTTTTGTAATCCTTTATTCTCAGCCTGTACGCAACATTGGAAAAATCTTAGAAAAGTACTTTCTTGTAGATGTGCGTAATCCCATTTTTAATTCGCTATAGTTTCTTATATTTGTAGAAAATGTATATACAATTATACTAAAATTAACAGGGGCTTTATGAGTTGTAATGCTGGTTACGGAATAACAACAAAACGTAAACAAATGCAGTCACATATTCTACGGAAGCAATGAATTACAAAAAACTAAACCCATATATTTTCTGGTTGTATTTCGACCAATAGGCGATCTCTAGTTAGAACTATTAAAAAGAATCAACCTCGCTGTGTAAAAGTTCCATCCGCATTGACTTCGTAGTGTACGTGAAGCCAAGGATGGATATCTTGGTATGGATATAACTATAAGGTAATAATCTTTGGGGATGCCGGCATATCTAATATATACTACTATTCAAAAATGGCCTACTTAAAGGAATGAATCAATAAGCCATTTCTCTTTGTAATAATAATAATAATAATAAAAATAATAATAATAATAATAATAATAATTTTTTTTTTTTTTTTTTTTTTTTTTTGGTAGGAGGTGGAATGCGTTTACGCACACTGAGGGGCTCGTTGTCCCCTCAGTAGTGTCGGACTCCCACGAGCTCGATGTCCCGTGAACTACCGACTAAACCACCTCCCTCGGCACCGAGGACACTAGCCTGGAACTGTTTCACACATTACTTCGGGCTAGGCCTTTTATATTACGCCGCTAGGGCAACCTCCGTGGGGAAATGCTGAGGATTAAAGCCGATCGAGGTCGACCTTTTTCGCCCGAAGAATGGCCTGGACGTAGTGCTTGACACAGTTCCAGTTGCCCTCTCCCTGGAGCATAGCTCCGACGATGTTGTTTGGGCTGACGATCACGCCGATCTCAGATGAAAGCGAGGCTCGGCGGACGTGCCAACGGTCGCACTGAAAGAAGGTGTGCTCGGACGTGTCTGGGATGCCGGGGCAATACAGACAGTCCGGGCTGGCGACTTTGCCCATCCGGTGCAGATAGGCTCGGAAGTACCCGTGCCCAGAAAGAAACTGGGTCACGTAGTAATCGACCTCGCCGTGCTGCCGTTCCACCCATGGTCGGACGGAAGGTACGAGCTTGAAGGTCCAACGTCCCCTCGGCTCGGCTTCCCAGTCGCGCTGCCAGGAGTCGAAGCTGCGATCGCGCTCTTCCCTGGCAGCTGTTTCCCGGCCCACTTCAGGCCTCCTCCGGTAAATCGCCTGCCTCTCCCTCGCGAGGAAGAGGACGGGAATGACTCCGGCGATCACCATCACAGCAGGCTCGGAGACTGTGCGGTAGGCTGAAGCGACCCGCAGAGCTCCTCGGCGCTGGACTCGGGCAAGCCGATCTCGAAAGACTCGCTTCTCGAGTGCGTGAGCCCATACCTCCGCCCCGTACAGCAAGACTGACTGGACGGCAGTCATGAGCAGGCGGCGCTTGCAGGAGCGAGGACCGCCGACATTGGGCATAAGCCTACCAAGGGCAGCGACACCCTTAGCGGCTTTGTCGGCGGCGCGCCGGATCTGCTCGCCGAAAGACAGTCTGCTGTCGACCATGACTCCCAGGTACTTTGCAGCAGGCTTAGTCTCGAGTGTGACGTCACCTATCTGCACCGGGAACACGGTGTTAATCCTCTTTTTGGTGAGGACGACGATCTCCGTCTTACTGATAGCCAGGGACAAGCCGTGATCTCGCATCCACCCGTTGACCTTGGCCATTACCACGCTGAGCCTCAGTTTTGCCTGCTCGACGTTCCTCGCAGCGATCAAGGCAGCGACGTCGTCAGCATAGCCAACGAGGCGGGTCTCATCGGGCATGTCTAGCCTCAGCAAACTGTCGTAAGACACGTTCCAGAGATCTGGTCCGAGAATGGACCCCTGCGCAGCCCCGGAAGTGATGGGAATGCGCCGCTGGCCTTCGGTCGTGTCGTACAAAAGAACACGGTCTGACAAATACGCCTCGATCATACGCAGGAGGTAAGAGGGTACTTGGAACGTATGCTCAAGCGCCCACAGCATATCGCTCCACCTGGCGGAGTTGAAGGCGTTCTTCACGTCGAGCGTGACGAGAAGGACCACGCGGCGCGACCAGTGGTTGTGGTCCTCCGCCCTCCGCACTGCCTCAACTACCTCCTGGATAGCGTCGATGGTAGAGCGACCGGATCTGAAGCCGTACTGCTGCGGGGACAAGTCCCCCGCAGAGACGATGGCCTCGGTCAGCCTGACGCGCAAGAGCTTTTCAAGCACTTTTCCGGCCGTGTCGAGCATACACAGGGGTCGGAAAGAAGAAGGGGTCCCCGGTGTGCTCTTCGCCTTCGGGATAAGAACAAGGCGGGCAACCTTCCACGAAGAAAAGAAAACGCCTTCCGCCAGACACGCGTTGAACATATCGAGCAGAAGCCTTGGATTCACCTCCGCAGCGAGCTTGAGCACCTCCGCCGGAATGCCATCGGGACCGGGCGCTCTTCTGGGTCGTAGGGATCGGACGGCGGCGGTGAGTTCCTCTTCCCGGAAAACTGGGAAGGCGCCTACCTCTCCGAATTCCCTGACTGGCCGAACTGGGTGGCTGGGAAACAGTGTATCGACGACGACGGCCATGGCTTGTGGTTCCATGACCGCAGGTGGTGAGCGAGCCCCTAGCTTCTGGGTTACAAGTTTGTAGCCCATCCCCCAGGGGTCGTTGTCGATATCCTGACACAGCTGCTTCCAGCACCTGACTTTACTCCGGTTGATGGCACCGCGGAGCTCTCGGCGGGCCGCTCTGTGCTCAGCCGATCTGGCATTTGCATCAGGGCGGTTCCTGGCTCGCTGCGCAGCTCGTCGGAGACCAAGGCATCTCCTCCGGAGTTCCGCGATTTCAGGCGTCCACCAGTAAACCGGCTTCTTCCTGTGGCGGCGGGAAACTCCGGGCATCGACTGCTCACACGCGGTCGCGATGAGACGCATCGTCGATGCTGCCAGATCTTCGGCACCTGTGAAATTCACAATGCTCTGGTCTTTGATTACTTCTTTAAAAGTGTCTTTGCTCAGACGACTGGTGTTCCAGCGTCGAGCCAGAGGAGCAGGTTCAGCGCGCAAGCGCGCACCCTCGGGAAGGACCTTGAAGAGGATCCCCTGGTGGTCGCTAGAGGAATACTCCTCGCAGACACGCCAGTCGGAGATCCGCTGGACAATCCCTTCAGAGGCAAGGGATATGTCAGGGATCGTCTCTCTGCACCCCGGACGGCGAAAGGTGGAAATGCCGCCTGTATTAAGGATACAGAGGCCCGACCTGGCAGCCGACTCGAGGACGTAACGACCTCGAGTGTCGGTCCGCGGGGAACCCCATTCCACGGCTTTTGCGTTAAAATCGCCACCGACTAAGACCCCGCCAGAGATTTTTATGATCTCATCCTCAATGGAATCGACCATGTGGCGGTAGTCTCCGATCGGTTGGTTTGGCGTGAGGTAACAGGAGAAGACGGTGAAACCCCTGCTCCTCACCCAAACGAAGCCGTTGCCCGATCCGGAATCGAGAACAGGCACCTTCCCGAGGTCCAAGATCCATATTGCCGCAGTGCCGGAGGGATCCGAGAACCACTGCGCGGAGCGTCGGTTCTGGTACTGCTCACTGAGAAGCAGTAGGTCAGCACCCTGCTCCGTGGCGAATTGGAACAGCAAGTCGTTTGCTGTCCTGCTCCTCTGCATATTAAGTTGCAGAACACTGATCATTTCTGTTGTTTCTGGCGAAGCTCCTGGATGGCCCGCCTGTACTGCCCGCAACGACCAGACCCAGCGGAATGCTTGACCTGGTCGCCCTTCAAGCCGGCTTCTGTACACAGGACACAGGACAACACTGCATTGCACGCGCTGGCCCTGTGGTCCTGGCCGCCGCACTTGAAGCAGAGCTTGCTTCTATCGGGTCCAGGGCAGCGATTAGCTACGTGACCGAACCCCAGACATTTAAAACATCTGGAGGCCACGAGCTTCTCGCGCACCCGACAGCTCACATACCAGACTTTGAGGTGGCCCTTCTCCAGGAGCTTCGCGGCAGCTCTGGCTCCCAGCGTCAGGATCGCCACCTTCTGTCCCCGAGCATTCGCCTTTGAGAGGAAGGTTTTTACCTCGACGGATTCTCCGAGAACGGCTTTGACGGCAGCGGTCACTTCCGCCTCGGTCGTCAGCTCGTCGAGGTCTCGCACCTCCAGCGTCGTCTTTGGTTCGAGAACGCGGACGGTTGCGTTCGCTCCCAGAAGAGTCCTCAAGTCCTCGCAGAAAGCGGACTTGCATTTGGAGGCGTCCCCGAGTTCGACCAGAAGATCGCCGGCTCGAGTCTTTCTCATGCCCTTGATGACGGCGCCCTTCTCATCGGGCTTCGCTTTGCTGCGAATTTCGCCCAGCACGTCGGCGTAAGATTTCCCCTCCGACGGCTTGATGAGAAGAGCGTCCGGCCGCTGCTTGCGGGGCCTCTTCTTTGGCGCCTTCTTCTTCTCTTGTCCGCCGGGCTGGCTTCCAGGCTCCTGGGGAGGGTCTCTCTTCTTCCGTCGTTTCCTAACGACGTCCGTCCATTTTTCGGGGTCCGATGTCTCCCCTGGACCGTCACCTCTCGGTTTCTTCTCAGCCTCCGGTTGGGCGGGGCTGGAAGCAGCCCGCTTCCCACCGGCCGGCTGAGCCTTCACCCGCAGTGATGGGGTCGTCTGCGTCGACGCAGTCACCGACTCACATGACTGCCACGACCTCCTCAGCTGGATTATGTGGTGAAGGCTGGCCTCCAATTGGACGATGCCATCCTTCACATCCTGACTGATGTTCTTCTGCCGGGTGGTCGCGGCCTTCATCACAGCGAGGGTGTCGAAGCACTTTTTGATGTGCTCCTCCTCCTGCTGCCTGGCGAGCGCGATGACCGCCTCGAAGGGAGACGACCCATCATCCATCCGCTCATTTACAGTGGGTGTCTCATCGATGGCCACAGGTGTTTTGGCCCCCGATGAGGCAGGTGTCACGACACGGCTCGGCGGCGATCTTCCAATGCGCGACCTTCTTTCGAAGGGGCTTGCCACCTTGTCACCGGGCCCGCTCAGTGAAGAGCGGTTATGCGACTGGTTACTTTGTGGGGTTAGGGTGCCCCGTTTTGATTCTTGCACCTTTTGAGTCACTTTTCCTTCAGTGCTGTCCATAGTGTCTGGCTTAGCCCCCGAGACTTGGCATTGACCCCCCAATAGTACCCCGATGAGAAAGTCAGACCGACCCATCACCAGAGAAACTATATCCGTGTTCGACCGCCTCCAAAACACCGGCGGTCCCAGACGAGCAGTGGCCTCGGCAGAGCCCCCCCGTGACCGCAGCAGGGCCCTATCCGGTCGCCAACCGGCACCGCCACGGCCAAGGGGATTTTCGCCGGCTGATAGGGCAGCCAGGTCAGTTGGCTGAGCTGACCCGGGCCCCTGTACTATCCGGCAGCCTGGGAGGTGCAGAACCCAGTTTTTAAGCTGTACCCTCTGCTCGTCCCAGACCTCCAGCGCAATGGAGGCTGAAGAACACAGAGTCACCCCGGCGAATAGGCCGGAATGATTTAGAAAAAACAACCGGGCTATTGAAATTAAACGGAAAATGGAGTTGTGAAAAGGAGACGCGAAAAAGGACCAGTGCGCCCCCCTCCCCTTTTAGTCGGCTCTTACGACAAGCAGGGGATACTGTTGGACATTCTGTCCCGGCCCAACACGGGAAAATAATAATAATAATAATAATAATAATAATAATAATAATAATAATAATAATAATAATAATAATAATAATAATAATAATAATAATATAATAATAATAATAATATTTATTTGCTTTGACAAGATTTAACCACTTTATATTTTATGCTATACACCTCATTAGAGTTATGTAAAGTAGTCGAAAATATTTTCACTTTCCTGCGAAAAATCCACCAGAATCAGGGGATGATGGGTACTCCTGGCACTCCCAGAAACCAGCCCGTGTGTAAAGCTGTTTTACAATTCTAACATAATACTTAATAATATTTGACCATCGACATAAATACATTCTAGAAATTTCACTATGATGAATAAACTTTCATTGTAAATAGCTTTTATATTTCACTGCGTTCCGAATGTTGTCGCAACTAATTTTTATAAAACATCAAATAATTATACTTGCAAATTCCTTAAGCTGACAAAGTATTTCCAATTTTAAACCTATAGCTCATTCGAAACATCCAGGAGCCTTCAGTATATAATTTACATAACAACAAAGCCCAGCATATCGCGATCGTGAAGGATTTGATTTATGCAAGTACCATTTCCAGGAGAGGGAGTTCTATGAGAAGCCACGCCCGTAGTCCTAACAATCGGCCTGGATCTGAAAGTTCAAGGTTTTCAGCAGATTTTGTTCAGGCTTCTGATTATAAAGTAGCACTGCTGTAGGGCTACTGGAGGGAACAGATGAGATGAGGCCAGAGTGATAGTAAAAATAACGACGATTCCAAAGGTCTCTGGCCTCCTGTCACAAACATTTTGCTTAACCTCTGACCCCACGCACATTTTTGTACAATCCGACGGCCGAGAAGGGTAGAGGGCCATCAAGCTATTAACTTTCAAGAATTTAATTAATGTTTGTTTCATTTAGTAGACTGGACAGTAAATATCGATAATTAAACACTGTTTTCATCATACTGTCCCGAAAACAGCCGTTTTTAGTTCTCTAAATCGTACGCAAAATGATCGTTTTTGGATCACTTCGAATAGGAGTACTGAAAAAACATATGGTAAATTTTGCCGTACTCTAATGTCAAAATTTGTTTATGTTACGTTTGAAAGGTTGAACGATTTCTTAACTTGTGTTTGTAAACAACTAACAGATGTGTAAATGTAGGATAATCTCAAACTTTTGTAGTCTAGTTTTTTAGCGATTAAATGGTTATTTATACATAATGATGAAAATAGTTGTTCATCACACGGAGCAAAAGTGTCTCCTTGGTACTCGATCACATTTCCAAGCTCGGCTGCGCCTCGCCTGTAAATTACGATCTCGTACCAAAAAGAGCCACTTTCGCTCCTAGTAATGAAAACTACTATTCAATTTGCAGTTGACAAACTAGATTTGACCACAGAGAAAGAATAATGCGATACATATTTACTTTGTAAGTGGCTTCACCTGGTTGTGTTGCAAATCTAGGGTTATATAAAAATAAGAAATATCTTCTATATTCTGAAAAAATACAAATATCTTCAATTACAGGACATGTTTACCTTATTTCACTTATTTTTGTATTTCGTAAATTTTCTAGTAAAACCAAAGATGGAGACCTGCCAGACCCAGCTGTAACTCTTTTCGTTTTAGCAAGGATTTGAAGTGGGCGTAGTTTGATGATATCACCAAAAAAAACAAACAAACAAACAATGATATCAAAACAAACAATTTACAACAGTCCTATCTATTGATAGGACTGTTGTAAATTGTTTGTTTTAGCCATTAATTTGAGTTTTAAAAGTTGTATATGCTTAAAAACAAGAGTATTTTACGTAATGTTTGATCCTATAACATAAAAATGTCAAAATATCTCCTCCTAAAGTGTAATTTAGCAGCTGTCAGAAGTATACTTTGTTGGAGATTACTGTAACTATGTCCTCTTACAAATCCTGGCTGGCAGAAAAGCTGTTACACTTTTTACAGTGGCAATGGAAACTCTCCTTCTGTACCCGTTATTTTAAGTCAGTGGTAAAATTACTTCTCCTTTAACACAATTATAGAGAATGATTTAAACAACTTATCGTTTTCTGGTAACCACATAAAACTTTATATGGATCCCATCCTTCCTGAAAAACAGCACGACATTTTACATTTGTTCGATACGAATGAAAAGGAATCTCAACAATCTCGTTTTCAGAGTAACACGCTGTATATACATAAAACCGCTCTTTATACCAGTTTTACTTTTCTGGCATGATTTTGATTAGGCAAGGAATGATTTTAAAAACTCGACTTTAACGATTCAAATAACTGAATATTCGTTTTTCTTCACGGGGTTTCATTCCATCGCTGGTTTAATTTATTAAAATGTATATTGTTTGCATTACAGTATATAGACACTCTATAAAAGGAAACAAAACTTAAAAATACATACAAATAATACTTTTAATATCTTATTTATATTTCTTCCCACGTTTGTTAAGAGTTGCACGAATTCTTATATCCGCCCACAAACCACTTTACTAATCAAACCCACATCAAGGGCTATTTTTTGCAAACGGGGTGAAGAGGGGAAACATTGACATTTTTATTTCTCTCTCAAAGATAACCCGTTTGATTGATATCCTGATTTACCAGACGTCGCGTCAGCAAGACAGAGCACACCAAAAATACAATTTTAAAAATGAAAATAATTAGCTGTGTCAGAGGAGGTCTCAAACCACTCTCAAACAGCACACCTGTATTGAGATGCTATTACATCTCTTCGTTCAAGTCGTTTGCTCTACTATTTAGACATTTTGTGTAAGTGCTGACATTAGTCAGTAGGTCGTAGATCGATTACAGTCAACACAGTAACAGGGGCGGTCTGGTGGCTCTGGGGGCCCTCAGCTAAAGTCTGTTCGCCCCCCCCCCCATCATAATACTTGTGTCTCATCTTTAATATACATAAAACATCTGCTTTATAATTTATAAACTATAAGTTTTAGTGGATGATTTCAAATCATACGTTAGATTTGAAAACTTAATAATAAGTTACGTTAGTTTTAAACCTCACTATTTATAATAATTGCAATTTTTGTGAAGGGATTAAGGGATATAACTTGCCCCATTGACTATAAACATTGTTGGTTGAGCAATGAACAAAAATAAATTTTGGCATAATGATAATGTTTTACTGCACTTACAACTGCAGCTTCATCCTTAGATTTTTCTCCAGTCACTTTGTAGAAACATTTTTTTAACTTTTTATATTTCCGCTTTTTTGTTTAAGAATTGTTAAAAAACTAAACGAAAGTACCCAAAGATTCGTTTACTGCCTTGGCTTCGTATATACGTTCCCAAAGTAAGTTTTGAAAAAAGACAATTAATTGTATGCTTGAACTATATTTTATTTTGTTCTTATTTTTATTTTTCTTATTTAGTACCCAAGCTTTATTCAAACTTACATAATTCGGAATATTCTTATAATTCCCTCCACTCTCCAGCATTTTATATCCAAATCATGCAAAAAATCTCGGATAACTTGAAAAAAACCTGAATAATTCGAATTTTCACTTCAAAATACAAGATATCAACTGTACGTGACTAATATTATCGAGAAAATACTTAAAATTCGCAGTCTAAAATCGAGTCTGAAAACGATAGGTGTATTTTTATAAGGCAATGCCAACCAATCCCGCCTCAATATTACCCCGGCAATGTTTTCAGTATTAAAGTACTCACGGCCGGTCACCTTTTGTCTGTACACATCTTCAAGGTCATTGTACTTAACACTTCTCACCGCAAATAACTTCTCATCAGCATTAACTACTGTTGCACGAATCACATAATTTAACCTTTGGTGATAGATTTTTGGGGATTTAACTATGAACTATGTCTACTCTACTCGTTTTTAGTAGTCCAGTATTGCGTGTTGTTATCAATTGTCAGTTCGTTTCGTCTGCAGTTTAGGAGTTTTTGTCTAAACGATGAGATTACCAAAGCTTTTGTTTTGTGTTAATTATATTTTACAAATGTTTATATTATTTTTCTTTTATAAATTGATATTTTAAACCACTAATCTCTTTACAGTAAGTGTAAATAGTAAATTTTCAAACAATTATCAATTTTTTGTAGAATATCTTACTTTGAAAGTTAAGGTTATACCTACCATTTTTTACAAACTTAGGTTATTCAAATTTTTGGATGATTCAAATTTTTTCTTTGAATCGTCAAAGTTACTCAGTATAAATTTAGCATCTTGGAGGGCTCCCTTTTGTCAGGGAGACCCCCGAGATCCACGGCAATCGCCGACCAGCCAACCTGGCCAGACCGCCCCTAGTGAGTAATATTATAACTGGCGGTAATTCTTGAGGCCCAGTCCGCGCATGGGGCGGGGAGTGGGTAGGCTGGGAGGAGAGGGTAGTAGTAGCGGCAGCCAGTGGCGTACCCAGGGTCAGTGTTTGGGGGGGGCTGCTACCCCGGGAGGGGGGATTTTTCACAAGCTAGAAGATTGGTCCTGGGCCATTGGAACAGCTATTTCGATTGGGGAGGCAAATTTTTCTGAGGCCTCACACCCTACAGCCTAATTATTTCAACCCCCAAATCTTAAAATGAAAAAATATCTGAGTTCATTGATTTATAACCAATTTGAATTGTAATATACCTCTAAGGTTGGTTTGTTGGTTGTCCGAGGTTGGTTTTTGTTGTAAGGAATCTCTAAGGAGGGTCTACGACTCCAAGGAAATTTATTGATGCGAAGTGTATTATTAGGTTACGATTTTGAGAGAAATCAAGTGGATCACATTAAGTCTGTGATCTTAAAAGTGAATAAATATAGTTAGAGTATTTGTATGGTACAACAGATGCACAGACGTTTATTTAATGCAGCTGTATATTACGTTACAACTAACTCCTATCACCGACTTTTGAGACATCAACAGGCCACAAAATGCCATGACTTAGATCCGTAGTTCAGATGCAGACGCCTTCAACTCCAGTTCAGCCGATCAGATGGCTAGATTCAATCCCATTGGCAAAACTAATATACTAAAATGAAAATCATACCAATTGCGATACATTTATAATTTGAAAATCTGACTGTGTAATTTCTTACCTTGATTGATCCTATGGTTTTGAAATACAACGAAAGTTTTCCTAGTCGTGATATAGACTCGAGATATTGTTATGCGATTCGACCAGGAGAATTGTATTAAATCTGGTTTTCTATCAAAAAAGCATTGGCATGGTATCTCCAGTTCTAATCTCAAACAAGCAACAATTCATATGGCGAGCGGCTAGCGACGCGAAAAAATGTCCAACCTGTCCATGCGACGAATGTGACACTGAGCGACGACACTGAAATCTGCTCGCTGCTTGGGACGGACGAAGCCACCGCCACCAAAATTACCAGTCGATAAATAAATGCTACCGGAAAACCAAACGTTGCCGCTCACCGCCCGCCATTCGTATTCTACTTGAGGCCTTGGAGATATTTGACGGGCGCGCAATATCCGAGCAATTTCCCAAAAATGCCATATGCCCGAGAAATTTTCCAGTCCCATAAAAAAACACTTCTTTACGATTTGTTTGCAATTTTTCATATGTTTGGGTGGGCCTTGAGCCCCCTGAGCTCCCCCTGGGTACGCCTCTGGCGGCAGCGGCGGCCGACGGTGTACTAGCCTGGCTGCGTACATTCGGCAACTCGCACGTAGTTACTGCTTCTCTGTCAATCGTTCTTTAGAGTATCAAGACGCTTTAATAAATACTAATGAAACATTATTCTTAAATCTTATGCTGTATTTTACTTTAATCGTAAATAAGAGTCAATTTTCCGTCAGTAATGTTTTTAGGACGACATGTAGTGACACGCGATTGTTGATGGCTGAGAGCAGAATGACAGTGCTGCGCTCTGGCGACGCGTTGCCGCGCATGCGCACTAGCCGTCTTTGCTAACGCGCACTAGGCCTCAAGAATTAATTGGCGTCAGTTATACTTATATTACGAAAATGTTAAAAATTTACAATTAAAGTTGGTTTGAGAAAAGATTGTTGAAAATTTTAATTTCACCATTGACATTGAATACAAGTTAATGATGACACTTAGGCTAAACTACTTTAAGTTCAATATATAACTTAAGTTTAAATGTAGAAGCGCCTTCTGATAGACGATCACTAGATGCCGTCGAGAGGTTCCAGCGTCGTTGACAAAGTGCTTTGACGATGTTGTTCTTGGATATTTACTGCTTTAACGCTTTAATTGCTGTATTTTTCTCACTTTCATGTCAGTATATTTGACAATTCGTCCTATAACGGTTCCGGCAATGCCCTGGGTCTTGTCAGTGGCGGATCAGCGGTGTTTTACCCGGCGGCGGCGGCGGCGGCGGTGCAGTCTGCAGTGATAAGGCGGCGACCTCGACCTTGCCGGAGAGAGAGTGAGGCAGAGTGGCTGGAGGGGTGAGGTCCAGGGGACGGCGGCAGGCCATCACCGACCACGGCAGACTGCGGACATGACCAAGGTGAGCCGAGGGGTACAAACTTTTGGGGGTTTCGGTAGCAAAAATAATTATTAATGCCAAAAACGTAAGATTACATCCACTTGATTGGGTGTGAAACTTCTGAAATAATTAATTAATTATACTTCAGTGAAGAGTCGGATTTTTTTACAATTATCTCAATATGTAACTGTAGTTACATGGTTCCCTAAGTTTGGATATCGAAATTTGGAAAGTAAAAAACTTTAACTGTACAATGTAAGTTTCAAGGCTTGATTAGTCATATAAAGTGCTAAATGTATACAGGGTGTTTGATATATAAGTACATAATTTAAAATTTAAACTGCAGTTTAACTTGTTTATGTATTAAGCCGTAAACAGTGCTGAAAAACAAATTTCTTGGGATTTTTAATGAGATGTCATTGTTTTTTGTGAGATGTTTTTGTTTTTGGGATGTCATTTTAGCTTGATGTGCACTTGAGTTTTTGGCTGTTTCATAGGCTTAAGTTTCATAGGCTGTTGAATTTAATTGAAATATGGCAAAGATGGCCAATATGACCATCTTTCAGATCTGGTTTGATCTAGTTGGATTGGTCTGATTTTTTTGCGTTCAAAAGGGACGTTTGAATGTCCGAAACAACGATTTTACTGCAAAAACTGCCACTGTACGAGTAAGATCATTGAAATTAATTGTGAACCATCTTTGCCAGTTTTAATTTAATTTCAACAGCCTTTGAAACTCATCCCAAAATCTTAAGTGCACATCAAGCTAAGATATATTCCATTATACCATTAAAAGTCCTATGAAATTTGCCTTATTTTAATGCTGATTGAGGCTTAAAAAGAACTTAAACTGTATCTAAAACCCTGTATATTACGTAAAGGGCATTGCATGGACTTTTAATACAAGGCTTAGCCCTATAGATTTCTGAAGCCAGTGGACCATAGCAATCTCTTCTTTTTAAAATTGTATAGTCGTGTTGTATGCCTTTAATATTTATTCACGTATCATTCTTATACATTTTTTTCTGTCCACCTATAAAAGAAGTTCGAATCACATGACAAGCTACCCCAGAAACAGGAAAACAATTATGATAATCAAGAAAAATCTGTTTAACTCATAGAGGAACATACCTGTACACGGTTTTCAGTCAAATACTTCGACATGAATACTAGAAAACATGTCTTGATAATGTTTTAAAAATTGATATTTGAAATCAGTGACAGTTTAAAAATTAATTTGCTCGCTATGGCAATTTTAACCTAAAACTTAAAAAGTTAAAAATGCCAATATTTACTGATACTATAAACTTCATGTGAATGTTGAAACGTTTGTGTGTAAACAAAACTAGGCCTATAGATCTGTTCAGCCCAGAAGTCCTGTGGGATGCGCATGCGCAGTGAAGATTACCCCTACCGCGAGTCTCAGTACAGTCAAATTTCGAAATAACTTATTTGTCAAACATATGATTCTTTGTTTGCAACAATATTTTTGTAATGCTGTCATAGGCCATGTGGGATTTTAAGTTGACTATACACAACCGGTGAAGGAAAAACAGTGGCGGGGGTATTCTCCATCTCTCTGCACTTCCACCCGTACAAGACTTCCTGGCTGAATAGATCTGTACTCGGTTCCACGTTCACCTTTCAGTATGGAATTTCCATAAGCCATGTATTTCAAATGGTAATTTAAGTTGTACAAGCCAAATAATGTTATAATCAGCTGATAATTTCATAGTAATATGTTAAGAGTATTAGTAAACAAATATACCCGACATAGGAAATAGAACTGCATTGTCCCATAAGGCCTGTACTGAAAGGTGAATGTGGAATTGAGTCTATAGCTAATGGTATTTACATTAATTAACAACTGTTGATTAGATATTAAATATCAGGCAACTGACAAACGAAATCAAAACAAATTACTTTCAATAACTACCAATGCTCCAACTTTGACTCTCTGTAGGGCGGAGCCCTGAGGGCCAAAGGTACTATGCATATATACCGGCGTGAACACTGCTTAGTTTCCTATTTAAGAATTAGAGTACAAAATTTCAGCTCTGAACCTACATGGGAAGTTGGAGAATCAGAAATGAGTGCGTCAGCCAGGGCTTTGTCTTTTTAAGCATAGATTTCATTAAACTGAATTGCATTTTTTAACACTTGTTGGTTGTTTTATTATTATTATACTTTCAATCATTGGATGAAGAATTTTAATATATGTTTAGGCCATAATAACCCCTTTCCCCTTAGTAATATCCTAAATAATACACGGGTTAAATAGACGTGAGTTTGTTTTATATTTAATTTTTACCAAAGGAAAACTCCTAGGAGTAGTAAGTAACACCTTATACACCTTAAACGTTTGGAAAAAATACACCTTACGGCTAAAAACTGTCAGGGTTATACGCCTAGTGGAGTTATATGACCATTAATTGCTTAGAGGGATAAGTTATAGGTAAACCCAGACTTGCGAATAACTTAACAGAAAAAAATTTGCTTAATTACTCAAAGAAGTTCAAACTGTACCCTGTAAATAAGTACATCTAGCACCAAGTGCCGCACTATAAGCCTTATAATTTCAAAAACAGCACAACGAGGCAATAATATAATAAAACCACTTTTCTATAAATTATTTACAGTTGAATTAAATTAATGC
Source organism: Flexamia atlantica (assembly GCA_035578135.1). NCBI lineage: Eukaryota > Metazoa > Arthropoda > Insecta > Hemiptera > Cicadellidae > Flexamia > Flexamia atlantica. The sequence continues at coordinate 83,412,950 of JAQJVK010000001.1, read as the reverse complement.
TATTCAATCAAACAATAATCCAACTAAACGACTACAACAATCTAGGCTGAGGCGTGTGCTCCTTCCAGAATCATTGAATGGACGCGGAAGTCATGCAATAGCCATTAATTTCGTCAGACTTTTGTTTTTCACGAGAGCCACGCCTGATGTGCCGCTGACCTTTGATTGTTTCTGCCGCTGCGCCACCGACTCCGGAGTTGCGTAGCCGTTCTGATCGCTTGCTCAGTACAGTATTTACTCAACACTTTGCTTTTATGAGTCATTCCCTGAGCCATCAGAAGCCAGAACACCGTGATTGGGAAAACTGTATATTATATAAGATTAAATTTAATAAGTCAACGAGGATAAGTCAGTTAACTAATTTTGTTTGAATGCATGAATCGACCGATATTTGACACTTAAATATTTATCATAAATTAAATTCAGAAACATCAAGAATAACAGTGAAGTTTCAATACAACAAATTATGTCATAGCACCCATGAAATTTTCTAATTTAGTCCATCGGGTCTCTTTACCGACCGAACATTTTAACAAATGCGATAGTTCAAGATTATGAATTTGGCAACCTGAACAATTTTAATATTTGTAAATTTTAAACAAATCCCGGAAGGAAACGTTCAAATAGTAATTGTTATAAGTCTAACGATTGTCCCAAGGCTCTTTTTCCGCTTTCTCAGTATTCACATTCAGCTTTGTCCATGGCCTTAAGTAATTTCATATTTTACTATGCCACTGCCAACGCCGTGGTGCAGGAAAGTTATAACTATACGCACTCGACTGTCCAGCAACAATATACTGAACCTCAACATGCTGAAAACAAATGTTGATTTACTTCATAACTAGGCAAAATTAATCAGAAACAGGGGCCAAAAACAATCCAAGGGCTTACGTTCAACTCTCCAATACCGTCTGGAGCGTTAAAAGAAAAAAAGAAACAAGTAGCTTTGGGTGGAGCCAGCCGACCAAGGATGCCGAACCAGGTCAGCCTCATCTGCGGCATTGTAGATGGACCTGGGTATCGGCGACCTTTGGCGACCGGGCGTGTACCGGGGAAAGTACGGCGTGTCTTGAATTCTGACGTCTTCAACACCAGTTGTCACTAGCCGGGCCGAGGCGTTTGTACGGTGGCTTTCTCGTGATTAAACAGTGTAATAACCCGATCGAACCCTTAGCGGGTTGTGTAACGAGCTTCGAATACGAGTACCAAAGCCGCTTTCGAGCGATCAATGTCAGATGCACGTCAATTGCCTGGTTAGCCGTAGTGACCCATATTTAGAATGCCGTTATTCTTTGACTAGCAGGACCCGTGGCTTCGCCCACGATAAAAATAAAACATACGGTATCACTCTTCAAATATATAGTTTCGTTTTTTCATACATTCTTCTTGTTGTAAAAACAAATTTCTTTATACATGTTAAATTTTCTTTCATGAAACAGAAAAATGTGTTTTAAAATTCGCTTAGTACTCAGGTCTGCTGCAACGGGAGTATCCTATTCCTGTCTAAAGGGCCTGCCTTTACTAAAAATACGACCATATCCAGCCCCCCACTGACAAAGGCCCCAAGGGTGTCGCTGCCCTCGGTAGGTTCATGCCCAGTATTGGCGTCCTCCCTCTTGCAAGTGCTGCTTGTGTCGGCTTCCCATGGTCTTGCTATGAAGTGGAGAGGATTGCACTTACACACTTGAGAAGCGAGATTACCTAGACTTGCTTACCCTAAGTCAAACACCGAGAAGCATTTATGGTCATTTCTGCTTACCGCTCGACCTGAGCTTGCCCTGATGATGATCATGGGGCACCATTGGCTTTTACGGCGGGGCGTTGAAACTGCTCGCATCTATAGTATAGAGTGGCCCTTAGGAAGGACTAATATTATCTATCCCCATCCTAGCAGACCTGCGCACTCAGCGAATTCTAAGAACGTTTTTCTGCTTCATGAAGGTATATGTGTGGGTAAAACCATAGAACATGCCTAGAAATTATTTATATTCATTGTCAAAATATAATTTTCTTAAGTTTTTAGGGTCTAAATTTGATAAATAACAATTACAAATGCCGTCCCAGCAATTTTTGAAAATGTTGACTAAATCTGTTAGGGTCTTTATTAAACAAAAAAGTGAAAAAGCCGTCCCGACAATTTTTGAAAATGATGTAGATAAAATAAATAGTTTACAGTTGCACACTCCATCTCTTTCAACAACAGCTATTATAAAGAAGGCAGGCCAGGTCCTTTAATTATTTCTAGTCAGTGATTTATTTCATGTTATATTAAAACATAAAGTAAAATGTTTAATTGTACTGCAGCATTTTATATAGTGTATGGCATTTAAAATATATGCAAAAGTATAATTCATTAACTATCTGGCACCAAGAAACAAATATTCATATAAACAAATATAATTAAATAGCAGAACAAACCATACTATTAATTTACATCACCTGCTTTAAATTTTACTTACATATGTTTTGTTAGTAAACAAATCTAGTTAGATTTGTTTACTAACAAAACATATGCAACATATGCAAAACATATGATTTTGAAAGCATTTTAGTTCAAATGCTTTTACAATCCCTGACATGGGTACCTTTAAGACGGTCCCAGGGTAAAGCCCTGAAAGTTATCACGAAATTGATGGCGTATAAACCTACTCCATGAAATTCTACATATGTGTACCAAGTTTCGTGGCCATCGGTCCAGCGGTGTCTGAGTTTATCCGTGCCAACTATGTAAATATATATACGAACATCCTCTTTTATACTTATAGATAGTTAAATCAATCATACACTTTATCCCTAATTTATATGCTAGTTAAAAACATAATTTAAAAAACAGGTTATTCACTATTCTCAATACCTTTTTCCATTGTCATCGCGGAGTAATGTTAGTATACATCTCTCCCGCGAGGGCGACACCTAGCCTCCCTCTTAAAATAAAGCCAAATTTACATGCTTATTATATCAACTAGTATACAAGACACATCGAGCATGGCATCTTGTACATTGTTAATCAATATCACCATATTTACTCAGGATCAGTATAAGAAACTATAAGAAACTGTCGACCTATGCGAGTTGTACAGCAAATAAACCTCCGTAATTTTCAGTTTTTTGCATGAAATTGTAAAAACCGATTGTGCCAAAAAAACTTACAACTTTATAAAGTTAGAAATAACCCGCTCTTCTCTATTAAATTGGTCTTAATGCCAAACTTTGCCTTCAGTTTGATTTACCTTGTTACAGAGTAATCATCTCTAACCGGAAGCTCCGACAACCCAAAGGCTCTCACCCGTAGTTAACAATCGCTTTCAACGGATAGGAACGTCCTTTTTCATCTTGAGTTGAGTAAGGATTAAGTCACTCGTCGTATAATAGCCTATAATTTGTTGAGAGGATTAGTGGAATCGCCGATCGTCGGCGAGGCGCGGGTCGAGCGTGGCGGTGTGGGGCCTGTGCGTGACAAGGGGGGGCCGGGCGTGACACACGTCTCGTCGTGAGCTACCGCAACTGTCACCGGATCTGCCCGGATCTAGTTGAACGACTGCGAATATTCAACTACCTCGAGCGCTCCATAAGGAGTAATCTGTGCTCATAATTACTTTTATAAACCCATATACTGTCAAGACTTTATAATATTACCGTCGATTTATCGAAAACTAAGTAAGGAGCATCAGGCGCACTCAAACTTTATCGGCTCGTTTTGAGGAAATGTACCACTTTAGCAAGGTGAATTAATTTTCGAATTTAAGAGTATTAATAAACACTTTGTGATGGGTTCCTCTTTCATCTGTCTTGTGAAGTATATAGTTTTATATATTTAGAAAATGCTATAAAATTGCCCAAGACTGATTTGTGCTTAAATTATTAATTGATTTATCTTTATAGGAGTTTTTTTTTGTTTGAATCTGTTAATTTATGATTCCCAGCGTTCAGTCAATCTGAGAGTCAACCCAGTAAATAAGGCTTAAAAAGAAGTAACCGTTATATAACTATAATATATAATAATATTCCCTGTAATCAGAAGGGCCATCGTTCTCCGATAAATGACATTACTTATGCCAACGTGGTTACGGTTCTACGTTGTTTCCCGTTCATTCAAAGTCGTTACAAAATAATTTGGACCTGACTGATGAAAATTGAACTAACGCACTGACAAATTAGGAGATGCAGCATTTATTTAAGCTATATACCAATGGATATGTTAACAAAAATGCCGCGTTGAAGACATTTTGCGTGGTAAAATATTTAAGTACATAAATGTTTAATTATTCATCGTTGAAGTTGGTGTTAGTGATTAACAACAGCTGTAAAATGACATGACTAAAAGATATGATACATAATTGCTGCCTTTCTTATTACAAATCACCATTGAACTTTGAACACAAGCAGAGTGTTTCGCATATCTACGGAAAGGTTAACATAATTTGGTTACTTAAGGACTGCGAAGACGTGACTCGTCCAATAGCTCGATTCAGAAAGGTATTATTATCATATAACCATAATTTTTGCATTTGATATGAGCTGGGTTGTTTATCACTACCTAATACACTAAGCTTTAAATATATATTTTTTGAGTGAATTAGTTTACCTAATACTGTAATTTGTACTAAAAATGATATACTATACATTTTATACTTTACTATACTATACTTTTTATACTATACATGTTTCTCACTACGTTTCTTTCTAAATTGTAGTTTTATTCCGATGATCAAAATCGAATTAACTATTTTTAATTGGCCTGTCTTGTAAAGGTGAAGCATGTTTTTTACGTGTTAGCTCGCTGAAAGTAAAACACGCACGGCATTCGAACATTCTCACAATTGACTTCTTCTCGTGTCAATGTAAACAATGAAGATTTGATTTCACAGTTTATGTAACAACATTTCCAACGCGTCGGAGCTGTGACGTTCTATCCATGCTCTGTTAAACATGATGCCGTGCCCGATCTGCTCTTTGTTTACAGTCAACAATCTGCACTCGATGGAGAAGCAAGGAATAATTCAATATTTTGCTTGGTATGCAATATATTTTCTAAGACTGTTTCAAATTTGATTGTTTAAATAGAATGTTAGTTCAACAGTCTATACATGCCTAAAAATGTGCAAAAGCACATTTACTACTTAAGGAGTGTCTCTTCCATAGAAAAAGGTTATATATATATTATGCATTTGTATAGGAGGATTATATGTGCAAAAGCTTCTGTTATCCTTTCACTCAGATACCGAACTTTATTTTAATTTAATTGACTTTGCCAAACATACATTAGTTTTTTATCTTCTGATTCTGTTCGTTTGCTTTAAAACGTAAATTGTAATTCTGAGTTAATTGTAATTTTCATTTCAAAAACGGTTCATTTGATTTCACGTTTTTAATGTTACTAGTAAACCCGTTGAGCGGAATCGAGCAATTGCCATGTATTTGATTTTTTTTCTAAATGAAAATAATTATGGTAGAGTATTCTAGAACTATTTTATAAATGACTAGCAGATATACCCGCTGCTTCGCCCGCTGAAAGGATAGCTCATTTCAATTCAATTACATATATTATGCCTTGTGTTATTTTTAGGAATAATAAGCAAATGGACTGATTTATTTGGGTCATGTGCGTGCGATTAAACCCTTAAAACCCTAGAGAGCTCGCGCGGAGTAAATTTTCTCCAGCCACGTTTTTAACACAAGAAAAAGTATGCGAAGACGCACCCCAATGCTTTCTCCCCTTCAGTACCTTTCAGTCGACTCGTCTAGTGGCTGACCTGTAAGTCTAGGTTGATGAAATGCCAAATTTGTAACGGCAAATTTCGTGTTAAGTCCAAGCTGTACTGAAATTGTAACATTACCAAGAGACCTAAAAACGCGCAGAAAGCTGGCTTTAGGAATACCGCAACGAGAACCAATGCAACAACTAACTCAGAAAAAATGCCAGATGTGATTTCTGACCAAGAAATTTAGAAATTTGGACCGAAAAACTACCAAGTGCTATGCTAATTGCGGTAAAAGCATCTGCAAGGACCATACAGTAGAAACTTGTGTTCACTGTTTTATGTGTGAACAGTATGCTTTTCTGTTAAGACTTTCTACATGATGGAGTGTATATAAGTTAAATATAGTCGACATTAAAGTTTGTAAGATGTTTTGAATTAATTGCTTTTTGTTTAAATAAATAAATATAATAAAACAATGGGGTAAATATTTACCCCGCGCGAGCTCTCACGTTACGGCGGTAGGCGCGAGCTCTGTAGGGTTAAGATGCAGCTGATAAATCTAATCTAGATGAAAATGAGAAAGTGTAACGCTTCCCCTAAACATGTTTCCCTCATGATTAGCAAGTGGTATAAATTAACTTCCTCCAATTTTCCAATACAGAGAATGAGGATAACCTTGAATATAAAACAAAGAAGACACTAAGGATGGATTTTCGACTTGACATCAATCTGAATTTAGCACGTTTTTGAAAACAAACAGAAAACTGTAAGAAAAAGTAGGAGGTAAATATCTTGGCCAAAAACCTACTTCCCCAAAAAGTTTCTCGTTAAATTTTTAAATTTTATTCTTTCAGTAGATTAGTTCTCGTACCTTTTCTGTTCCCTGAAAATATTCTACAGGACTCCCATCCATAGTTAGGAAAAACTCAAATGGCCGCCATCTTGAATTTTTTCAAATAATCTATTTTAGCCGTCTGAGAAAGAATATTTTTAAACCCTTTCTTTTTTCGCATCTAAAGCCTATAAAGAATAATTGTGGCAAGTTTCATGGCCCAAAGTCTTGTGGTTTTAGCGAATTTCCCCTATAGGGAAGTAGCTATTACCGTGGGCGGCACGGTGAGACTTAAGCCCGGGACCATGTTATTTTTTCATTTTGAGGTCCCTAGACCCCAAAAACACCGTTCGTTCATTTTCATATATATGTATATATATACCTGTCCGTAGGCGCGATAACTTTAGTAAAAAAGGTCCGATCTTGATGAAATTTGGAACAAACGTGCAAAGCGTCATTCATGACTTCGCGTTCGAAACCCAGCAAGATTGATTTACTCTAAGAAGGTTTTTATCACAAAATAAAATTTATTTTCAAGATTTAACACCTTTTTACTAATTATTTTTAAACTTAATTGTCAAAATTGAATTCAGCTTAAAAAAAAACAAACAGTTTAGCATTTTGAATTATTATTCTACGTCAATCCATTGCTTAGATATTGGATAGTATTGGATGTGCTAAACACAGTACGTTGTCCAATAATGTTTTTAATTTTTCCCTCCAAAAAGTATAGTCACCCTGATTTGAGATGTTAAAAAAAAATACAATTCTGAACATATGATTAAATTTGCAGGTGTTGAATATTTTATTTGTGTTTATTTTGAATAGTTAGAGTTCATTGATCAAGATTTTGCAGAAAATATATACTATATCAAAAATACAAATTATTTTTAAATTTAATAAAGAAAGTAAGAGTATTTGGAGGGGGCGGATGTCTTGGTCTAAACTGCCTGAAAATGTAGCATAATATATGATATGTTTACAATTATGAGGAATGATAATATGTTTTATTGAAATTGACTGGAGATGTAGGTCTGTTGCAACAGGGATGTTTTAATTACTATAAAACTGACCATATGATTGAATTTAATTTTTTCATGAGATTAAATTATTTGTTTGTTTTGAGTGTTTTGAGTTCATTGGTTATATGTTTGTTGTCATTTATATTCTATAACAAGATTACAGTTATTAAAAATTAAAAGACTAAGAATTATATAAAATACAAAAGTGTATGTATTACTAATGAAAACCAATATGGTCTCTTTGTTAATTTTCCTCATGTTTAAAGCTCATGAATGATTAAATATGCGTTTTTAGTATATTATTTACTTAACGTATTCAAATGATACTTTCCTTCAAACAAGTTGAAAGCTCACATATACAAAATAAATCCTATGGAAATTCGCTGAGTACGCAGGTCTGCTGCGACGGGGGTATTTGAGAAATTAAGCTTTGAAAGCTAAAAGTGGCCGCCATATTGTATTTTATAATATACCATATTTAGGCCTTTAGAGACAAAATATTGCAAAATCCTTTCTTAGTACGCATCTAGAGCCTGTAAGGAATATTTGTGCCGAGTTTCATGGCTTTAAGCCTTATAGTTTTTGAGAAACTGTGATCAGTCAGTCAGTCAATGGGTTTTGGCTTTTATATATATATACAGGGTGTCCCGAAATTATGGTAAAATATTTTAGTATATGATAGTACAGGTAAAAATAAGAAAAAAAGTTCATGTAAACATAGGTCCAAAAGTGCTTCGTTTTCCATCTGTGTGTCTGTTTGTGATTTTTACATATTTAATCATATCTCATGAACCTCTTAACGTATAAACTTCAAACTTGGTACATGGATGACCACTATTAAGACCTATTTTTTTATGAAGTATCAAATTTCTACTTTGTACCATTTCAAAATGACGACTGTTTTTTGTTTTCAAAGCTAAATATCTTAAAAACCGTAAATTTTAGAAAAATTATACATGAGACAAAAAAGTTGTGAAATTTAATCCAATTAACGCTGATATTAAGATTATGATGATCGGACCACTAATAACGGAGAAATTTTAATTTTTCCAAATAAAAACATGGACATTTCTTACAGTTTGTTCTAAAAGACCATGTTTTTATTCAGAAAAGTTAATATTTCTCCGTTATTAGTAGTCCGATCATCATAATCTTAATATCAGCGTTAATTGGATTAAATTTCACAACTTTTTTGTCTCATGTATAATTTTTCTAAAATTTACGGTTTTTAAGATATTTAGCTTTGAAAACAAAAAACAGTCGCCATTTTGAAATGGTACAAATTAGAAATTTGATACTACATACAAAAATAGGTCTTAATAGTGGTCATCCATGAACCAAGTTTGAAGTTTATACGTTAAGAGGTTCATGAGATATGATTAAATATGTAAAAATCACAAACCGACACACAGACGGAAAACGAAGCACTTTTGGACCTATGTTTATATGAACTTTTTTTCTTATTTTTACCTGTACTATCATGTACTGAAATATTTTACCATAATTTCGGGACACCCTGTATATATATATATATATATATATATATATATATATATATATATATATATATATATAGATAAGGTAAAACTTTGAACTAAATTTCGTCATTACCGAGATTATTTACAACAATTCTTTACAACATTTCTTGTGAATACGCTATCATCTTTTAGGAGATGAATTTGGTTTAGGTTTAGTTCAAGTTTATGGAACACTACAACCACAGTACATCACTTAGTACCAAAATAATTGTGGAAATTATATTCTTTAATAATATAGATTTTTTAAATAACTATAAATATAACGTATCACAGTTGGACAAAAATAAAAATTGGTTGCTGAAAACCTTCAAATTGTTATATTTAATGAACTTGATCGGGCGCCTCAATACGGCTACTACGTTTTCATTTTTAGATCATTACTCACAAACAAACTTCACATTAACTTTTACCATTCTCTAAGAAAAATGTATACTCAATCGAGTTCATCAAGGTGCCTTTGTCATACTTAAATTATTAGTTTAAATTATTATTACAGCATCATTATATAGAAAAAACAGATACTTAAAATCACCTGCAGTTTTGTTTTTATACCACACACATGATTTAAATGGGTTGTTTTTAAATAACTATTAAAGAAGTAAATGATATTTTGAAAAAAACTACAATTAATTACGCGAGTTTTACGTCATTTTTGCAAACAGTTTTGTAATTCAGTTTCTGTTACTAAATTATAGGTAACCTTTTTTAATCTCAACCCGAACTAAAATGGCTCACTAAATCTACTACTCATGAATGAAGGCTTGAGTGTCTGCATCAATATATATATATATATATATATATATATATATATATATATATATATATATATTCAGTGGTTACAATTCCAATAATAACACATGGCTTTGCCGGAAAACTTTGTTTACTCCAGTCAGCTGCTTTATTTGAAATTCCTTTGCCCATGTTAAATCTTATGGACATATACAAAACTTTAAGGTCGTCAGGGCCATTCTCTTTAACAAAATCTTTGTAAATTTTATTTTCTGCAAAATTACACGCCAAACACTTTCAAACGACACCTAAATTATTAAAATCGGCCCATTAGTTTAGGAGGAGTAATGATCATAAAAAAACCCCTAGCGTATAATAAGTATAGATGGATTAGTTTAGGAGGAGTAATGATCACACAAAACCCCTAGCGTATTAAATAAGTATAGATTTTAGTGAGTGTTATAACGAATTATTTTATTTGAGGAGATGGTTGATTGATTTCGGAAAGAGTTATTTTGATTTTAAATAAGTTGTGATTGTTTTGACAGAATAATGCTTGCATCCAGGAGGTTTCGAGCTTATATTTCAATTGATTTTGTGCCTCTCTTATATAACTTACCATTTCTGAAATAAGTTTTAACAATCTCAAAAACTTAATTGCTGATGATTTGAAGTTCATTTGATAATGTCTTAAATAAAATTTACTATTATTCTGAAATAGGAATTGCATTTTCTGAAGTACAACTTACCACTCAAAACTAAAAGCAATGTTTTTTTTAAGTTATCATGATATTTCACCAGAACGTCGTCCCAATGTGAATTAAAATTATGGAAAATAAATAAAATTATTAATATGGACTAGTTTTAATGTTTGACGAAAACTTTATGTATGGTTATTTCAAGTGGTACTTTAACACCCCTATGTCGCTTTAAAATGGCTGTGAACTTTAAAATGAGCTTGTTAGCATTTTATGGATTTTACCCCAGCAACACAAAATAACTTTAAAACGTAAATCAGAGAGGTGGATCAGGAAACACCCCAGTTTAAGGGGGTTTCTGGAGTGGATTTGGTTTTAGCGAATTTCCCCTTAAGGGAAGAAGCTGTTACAAGCTATTACCGTAGGTCTCATGGTAAGACATAAGCCCGAGACCATCATAACTTTTCTTTTTGAGGTCACCAGATGCCAAAAACACCATTCGTTCATTTTCATAAATATATCTATATAAATATATATATATATATATATATATATATATGTGTGTGTGTGTGTGTGTGTGTGTGTGTGTGTGTGTGTGTGTGTGTGTGTGTGTGTGTGTGTGTGTGTGTGTGTGTGTGTGTGTGTGTGTGTGTGTGTGTGTGTGTGTGTCTTTAAGCACGATAACTCGCGTAAAAATGGTCTAATCTTGATGAAATTGATGAAATTTGGCATAGATATGTAAAGTAGTAATTATTCGAACGAGTTCGTAAACCAGCCCGATCGGACTACCGAAAGGGGGGGTAAAGGGGGGTAAACCCCCCAAAAATGGGGTTTTTGAGTTTTTTACATATAAAAATAAAAATAATCCAATTTTTATCAGCACCATTGAATTCAGCTCAAAAATGCAAACAATTTCGTATTTTGAATCACTTCTCTACGTCCATTGGTTACCGAGATACAGTGGAACCTGGATAATTCGAACTTGTATAATTCGAAATCTTCTTTAATTCGAATATTTTTCTTGGTCCCTGGCATTTTGTATCTAAACAATATTAAAAAATCGTGGATAATTAGAATTTTATTTTGGATAATTCGAATTTTTAAGTGCCAAATTAAGGTAAATCAGTTTTATTCCACGGCTGGAAATAGCTACAAATTCATTGGAAAACACTGTTTTACTACGACGTTCAATAAATATTTTACGCCAGACCGATGGCGTGTCAGGTTATGGTCAAATGACTCATCCCTTCCACCTCCCAGGCATCCCACCCTGCCCCAACATCGCTTGTAACTCGACACCAATAATGTAAACTAAAACAGTACAGAACGCTGACTGAGTTCGGAAAAGGGTTGCGCTCGCCGTGGCAGCGCCACTAGTCTTTTCGCACTTGATTCTGTGCAGAACGGCTCCCGGCAGACGAGCCATGCGCCAGACCTGATGCGCAGTTTTCTATGTCGACACAAAGGCTACTCAACACTGCGACCCCCTTCCCTCCCCCCACCAGACAAACTAACTTGCGAATTCCAGTGCAGCAAACCGTTGTTTTCGATCGTCCTTCAAACAAAGTGTTTTTTTTTTATTTGTGCAGTGTCTTGTTTTTAAGTGTTTAAAAGTTTTTACGTAACATTATAAGTGTAGTGATCATTTCGACAAAATCTCGGACCTATAAAACACTCACTTAGCGAAAAGTCAATGAGCGTGCAATTGTCAATGTTACATGAAATTAAGTTGGTAGCCTGAATAAAGTTCAGACGTAGCAGAACGTACTGTATTTTTTCTAGCAGAAATGTTTCTTTGTATTATCGTACGTCGCGTCGTACGTTGTTTATACTTTAGGGTAGTTATTTCTGTTTTATGATTACTGTTTTGAACCCTTATAATCAGCGTTTGTTGATGAATTTATTCTTTTAGAGTGTCAATTTGATAAAGAGGTTAAATTCACAATGTGAACTTTTAATGTCTTGGCCTCATTCTTTAGAACTTCTTTAATTCGAATTTATGGATAATTCGAAGTTTTTAGCTGGTCCCTTGAGGTTCGAATTATCCAGGTTCCACTGTATTGCAAGTGGTAAACACAGTACGTTGTCCCAATGTTAACCTCATGGGAAATAAGTAAAATTCTATATCTCGCTTGTTTCTCAACATATCTTGTTAAAACTTGGTAATGGCTTCTACTAGGTCAGATCGACTAAATATTGAATTAAAACCTCCCGGATTTAAGACACCCGTAGCAGAAAAACCTGCATACTCATTCCCCATGTTATTCTTATGGAGCTTACAAAAACATCTAATCTCGTTATGTTGGATTTAAAGATGTTGTTTTGTATTTGAAATTTGCTGAGTATGTAGGTCTGCTGCAACGGGGGTATTTAAAAATAGCAAATCCTATTTAATGGCAAATATATAAAAGGGAATAAAAAGTGAAAAGTAAAAACGCTTATTAAGCATATATAATACGATGATTCTATTTTATTTTACGTCAAAACACACGTTATTTATTTTGTTATAAGCAGCATTTTTTGCCCTAAATTCAGCTAGAATTATTTATATATACTTATATATTTCATAAGTATATATTTTATATTTTTATAAGTATATATTTTACTTATAAATACTATTTATTTATGTATTTATCATTTATTAGCAGCATCATTACTTGACTTTTCCTTTAGCAAATTTCGTCTATAGGGAATAAACTATCACCGTACGTCTCATGGTAAGACCCCACATATCCATAAAAAGGGATTTTAGATCTTTTTACATAGTAATATTAAAATTATCAAATTTTATTTTCAATATTGAAATTACCTTGAAATAACAAACAATTGAGTATTATGAATTATTGATCTAGGTCCACTGGTTACTGAGACATTGCATGAGAGTGGTAAATTCAAAACGTTGTCCCAATGTAAAACTTATGGGAAACAAATAACATTTTATATTTGGGTTATTTCTTAATATACCTTGAAAAAACTGGTATGTGGGTTCATCTAATTTAAGTCTGCTTAATTATAGCCTAAACCCCCAAATTCTTAGATTCCTGAGGCAGCAAACCTACGCACTCATCTTTCAAGTAACCTCGTGTTAACCTCATGGGAAATAATAAAAATAAATATATACAAACTACTCTTTTAGTAATTAAAATTTTACCCTTGCTTATTTCTCTCTATGTATTAATTAAACTTGGAATGTCGCTTCATCTTGTTGAGACATGTTGGATTATCGCCAAAAATCTCACAATTTTACATTTTTACGGCAGCAAACCTACATACTCACTACTCATGTATGGAGAAATAGTTGAATGTTCATTTCACGAAAGCAGTTGCGTTAGTTAGCAATGTAAGGTTTACACAATTCATCAATATTGATTTAAGTAGGTCTAGAATTGTTTCACTCCAAGACAAGTCCCAGTTAAAACTATGTTTGACTGAATCGCAATGGTTTTCCTGAGCATAAATCTGAATATTATTATGCACCATAAGAATAATGTGTTTTTGGTTCAATCAAACAAATAATCTCACCATACTTTACAGTGTTACTGAAATCAATACAGTGAGGAAGTAGACAAAATCCTGACAAAGGTACAGTGCCATTCCAGCATGACCGAGCTCCATGTAAGATGCTTTAGATGTACATTCCCTTTATGGGTGGATGAGTAGAGCTGGTTCGATCGCACGACCTCCAAGGAACCCATGCACCACAAATGGGCTTTTTCATTTATGGTTATGTAGGGAACTTCAAGTATGCACATACGGTCATACGTTGAGTTGGCCGTTTTTGCCCGAGGATTTTAGTAGCGGTACCAGACGAGCATATGTTAACTATTACGCGGATAAAGATCGGATATGCCAGTTGGTTTACTGATGAGCTGGTGAAATAAACTTGAATTCAATATTTCTCATGTACAAGTAATGAGTAAATAAATTATACTTGTGCGGAGGTCTTATTGTGGAAACCACGCATAAACTATATTCTAAAATGTATCTCCGACGCGTTGTCTTTTTGAGCTCCTCGCGGTCTGCGATTCAGCATTCGTCAAGAATGATGGAAGTACTTCTGCATTCCTACGATTGACAAGGGCCGAAAGGTTTGAACTACATAGTGTGGTAGCCTGCATTTCAAACCAATTCCCTTAGTTACTTGAAGAAAATAAAAAAATACGTATTGGAGTTTACTTGAGAGGTTGCTTATCACTATTTTTACTAAACCTTGTTAATTTATTGACTTAAATTATAGTTATAACTGCGTGTTAAAACGTGTCATTTGACCCTGTATACCCTTGAAGGATCTTGTGTCCTTTTAGGGCCGCCACCTCGTCGTACCATTGCAATGCAATGTTCATCTCTGGATGGTTGTTTTCTGTCATCGCCCCTCCCCCCGACCCTTGGCCTGTTTAGGTTCACCAGCAAACCTGTGTTTTGAGGCATTCACACTTTTACAGATCCCTGCAGCGTTGTCTGATATAGGCAACTCGTTTGCCTAAATGGTAGTTCAAAACTTCAAATCGATAATCTTGTTCTTGTAAGGGGCTAAATAACTCAGCGATTATAAAACGTTGACCTCCAAGGCTAAATACTCTCGTTTGATATATAGAATTTCCTGAATCCATCTGACAGTATATGGGCAGTTAAATAAGGCTCTAAATATACACTTGCTATTTTAAGCAGTTCTGAAGTGTAAAAATAACTAAAAACACCATTTTCTACTTAATAATGAGTGAACGGCGTATAACTAATTACCAATTACGGCTTTTAAGGTTCTTGTTGTAAATAGAAGGATATCAACTTTAATCTTATTTTGAACAAAGGTCATATACCCCCCGATGTATAATAATATATCAATAAAGCAGCGGGACGTTGCCTAACCTGTTAACCATCACCATTACATCGACCTGAGAAGCTGCTGACTCGAGGGTTTTCGTGGCAACCGGTTGATAGGCTAAGGCCGCCGCCCTGCAAATGTTGAGGCCACCTTGTGACGTGGCGCCGTGTTTCCAGACTAGACACGTTTTCGTTCTTAACAATGGGAAGTGGTTGACAGCATAAAATTTTAAAATTAGTGAATTTTTACTCACGTAAATGCCTGTAGGTATCAATATTTCAATTTTTCAGTAATTCGGCGAATTACTGAAAAATTGAAATATTGATACCTACAGGCATTTACGTGGGTAAAAATTCACTAATTTATTATTGGCTGTATAAATAATAAAATTTTTTTTAAATATGATTTTTGGTTTGAAATTCCGTATTGATAAACGATTTTAACAGGTGATTTGAACGGTCGGTGATGACAGGTGATTTGTGTGAGTAAATAAACTATTTACGCAATTATAAACTATTTGTTACTATTATTTGTTATTTGTAATTAAACGTATATGTTTTATCTTTTTTTATTACAGTGTAGCTTAATGAACTTCAGATGGGCTTTTTATTTTTTAATTGGGTTTCATTAATATTTTAATCAATTTCATAACTCCCTCTACCGAAGAAAAATACTGTCTCTTGTTTCTTAAAGTTGAATTGAGGAGAGGTCAAAAATTGAAATAATTTGCTCTCTCAAAAAATTTTAGTTTGACTATTTCAAATACAGGGTATTTTTTAACGCAACCCAAAACTTCATTTTATCAGTGAAGGCTTTTCCCCCTCAAGATCCCCGGATTTGACCCCACTACATAATTTTCTTTGAGGATGCATAAAAAGTAAGGCATACGAAAACAATTCACAAGATATTCAGCACCTCAAAAAACTTAACAAATTTAATGCAAGAAATTCAAAGACGCACCTTGCAACACGTGTTCAGAAATTTGATGGAGAGAGCACAACTTAGTACAAATGCCAATAGCGTATTGTTTGAAGGCATAATGTAAACTAAATGTGATCGAACTTAAGTGATAAGTTGGAAAAAACGTAAAGATCACCAAAACAATATTCATTTCATATTTATATGTGCATTATTCAATCTTAAAAATGGGTTGCGTTTTAAAAGAAACTCCCTGTATAATTCTATGTGACGCCATAGAAAGTAATATTGTGTAAAACCGTTCAGATAAAAAGTTTTGAGAATAGTTATTTATAGTGTGGTTTCCTGCCCCATGAAACACTCTTCGTACTCACTCAAATCTTCCTCTGTTTGTTTATTTGATTACTCGAACACCTCGTTTATAGACTACTGATCTATAATATTATTAATGCGCGGTGGTGAATACTACCTGAATACTACCCGCATATTGGCCGTTTAACCAGGACTGAAGTAGTCTACCATAAACTTATAAACAGTTGATGCAGTCTATGGCAACGTGAAACAGTTTATTGTATTTTAACAAAGAAACATAACTAAATAGTATAACATAACGGGTGTTTCATAAGGTGAATCGGAACAACAAACGCGGAACAAACCGATTGGAGTGGACATCCGCTGTTGGATCTGTGTGGCACGGGCACGATGTGGCGGTGACGCAACGCCTCTGCCGCTTTCCTCCCATTGTCGCCCGGAACGAACGGACGCGTCGGAAATGCACCAAATTGCCTTTCACTTAAACTACACTTCGGTGTAAATTGACACTTCAATTTGAATCCACAAAAACTTAGTCGCCTGACATTGTTTGTGGGTTTTCTTTCAGACTTTTTAGTGTGGAATGAAGAGGTCGATGATGTTTTGGCACGCTAAGCACTCGGCTTCGCTGGCTTTGTGTATATATAGTATTTGTGTATAGTATTTGATTTATTATCTCTTTCACAAGCTTAAGAGTTCCAGGAAAATAATTATTACGCCTGTTACACCAAGGGGAGAAATCTGTAAATTGGCATTATTAAAATTTATTCCAAAAAATACAACACGTGATTGACAAATATAAAGACATAATATACACATTGTAGTTACAACTAATAAAAAAAAATCGTGGAAATAAGCCTACATGGGCAGATTGCCTGTGCGTAGGCTTAGTCGCTATTAGAAAGCCTATGATTAATTTAAATATTTTAATATGTATTTTATTAAAGGAGAAAAACAATTTTTAAGGAATAAAAAGGCTATGCAGAAAGGTTTGGGCATGCGTAGAATGAAGGAGGTCATGCTATTTGAAACACTGGTAAGAGCGGTTAAGCATTATCTATCTGTTGGTGAAGGAGGGCGGGTGAAGATGAGTGCAGTGGAAGTACAGAGGAAGAGTCAGTAGGGTCAGGTTCGCCTGTAAGCTGGTGTGATCAAGAGCTCAGATTCAGGAATCCCTACCTGCAATAACCATTCATTGACACGCTTTTTAAATGAGGAAATCGAAGGAGAATTAAAAATATTATTCAATTGAGGATTTGACATTAGATTACGATACAAAATGCAAGATATACAGTGTGTAAAAAAAGTCTGTCCCCCCCTCCTTTATTTTTTTGTTTGTTAAGACAAACAAATAACCTTTAGGGAATCATACTAACTTAACCCAAATTATTTTTTGACGTTACCAAACATTTTGAGTGTCCCCCAAAAATGGGGGATTTTGGGGGCAACTCAAAATTTTCAAATGCAAACCTCTTTTGAGTGCCCCCTCATTTTAAAGAGCTTTAAAAAACTAGACGAATGGTGAAAGTTCTAGGTCTCTAACTTGTTTCTATCCAAATTGACAGTGTGTCAAAGTTTTGAATACAACACATCCTTGAAACCTGACGTCTGGGATGTTTGGAGTTTTAATTCACCTTTGGTGATGTAGAAATGAAACGAGCCTGGGAAAAATGCTGTTAATTGAAAAAGTAGTCTCTTTTGTTGATATTTAAAATTTTGAGTGTCTCCCAAAAATGGGGGATTTTGGGGACAACTCAAAATTTTCAAATTCAAACCCCTTTCGAGTGACCCCTCATTTTAAAGAGCTTTTAAAAAATAGGTGATTGGTGGAGGTTGGTGGTCGCTAACGTGTTTTTATCAAAATTGGCAGCTTGTCAAAGTTTCTAGAAGTCGTATTCAAAACTTTGACAAGCTGCCAATTTTGATAGAAACACGTTAGCGACCTCCAACCTCCACCAATCGCCTATTTTTTAAAAGCTGTTTAAAATGAGGGGTCACTCGAAAGGGGTTTAAATTTGAAAATTTTGAGTTGCCCCCAAAATCCCCCATTTTTGGGGGACACTCAAAACTTTAAATATCATCAAAAGAGACTACTTTTTCAATTAACAGCATTTTTCCCAGGCTCGTTTCATTTTTACGTCACCAAAGGTGAATTAAAACTCCAAATGTTCTTGACGCCAGGTTTCAAGGATGTGTTGTATTCAAAACTTTGACAAGCTGTCAATTTGGATAGAAACAGGTTAGAGACCTCCAATTTTCACCATTCATCTACTTTTTGAAAGCTCTTTAAAATGAGGGGTCACTCAAAAGGGGTTTGCATTTGAAAATTTTGAGTTGCCCCCAAAATCCCCCATTTTTGGGGACTCTCAAAATTTTTGGTAACGTCAAAAAATAATTTGGGTTAAGTTAGTATGATTCCCCAAAGGTTATTTGTTTGTCTTAACAAACAAAAAAATAAAGGAGGGGGGGACAGATTTTTTTACACACTGTATAAGAAGAGTTAGTCGTGGAATAAGTTTTTGTTAAATGAATAGTAGAGATGCCAATGTTTTGTGAATAACGAGTAATATATGGATGAGTAACGTTGATTAAAATAGTTCCTTGATATTTATAAATAAAAGTTAATAGGGTTTTTATGAACAACTGTCCAGGGCCGCCCCAAGGGCGGGGCGACCGGGGCGATCGCCCCGGGCGCCGCGGCTAAGGGAGCGCCGTGGACGAGGGACCCGCAGTTGTTTAAGGGAAAAATAAAAAAAATATCGCTGAGGCGATATAACGCACAAATAATCCACGGGAAAGAAGCGTAAACATTTAATCAAATGGCTATTAAGAATTAGTATATTTCACTACTAATCACGAAAGTAGCCCATTTCGGGGCAAGACAGTGTTTTACTTGCGAGGCGTAAGCCGAGCTAGCAAGTAAAACACTATCGAGCCCCGAAATGGTACTTTTGTGACGGGTTGTGAACAGTACTTTTCATCACATGCAAATAAGTGGCCAAACTTATAAAATACCCCCGTAGCAGCAGACCTGCATACTCAGCGAATTTCAGATGCAACACAACAAACGGTATTTCAATCCAACTTAGCGAGATTTTACATGTTTTGTAATCTCCATAAGAATAACATGGGGAATGTCAAAACAAGTAATGATCAGCTGCTTTTTCGGTAACCAAACATTTCATTCCCGTACCCAAACAAATCATTTCCGTACCAAAACAAAATATTGCCGTACCCAAACAAACGAATTCCTTAATTTGACAGTTCAACCAGCTGACTTTATAAACTAAAATAGACAGTTCAGCCTTATTGTGTATACTTATAGAAAAATTACTAAATTATGAAATGTTGGGTCATTTTTTATGAGTTTGGTCACTTATTTGCATCGTGATGAAAAGTACTGTTCACAACTCGTCACAAAAGTACCATTTCGGGACTCGATAGTGTTTTACTTGCTCGGCTTACGCCTCGCAAGTAAATCACTATCTTGCCCCGAAATGGGCTACTTTCGTGACTAGTAGTGAAATATACTATTTTGGTACAGAAATGGTTTGTTTGGGTACGGGAATGAAATGTTTGGGTACCGAAAAAGCAGCTGATCATTACTTGTTTTGACGTAAGGAAATCGAGAGTTTTCGTAGATCTCAGCTGTACGGTAACGGGCAATTTTCGTTTACAGAGTGATGAAATAGTATATTTCACTACTAGTCACGAAAGTAGCCCATTTCGGGGCAAGATAGTGTTTTACTTGCGAGGCGTAAGCCAAGCAAGTAAAACACTATCGAGCCCCGAAATGGTACTTTTGTAACGAGTTGTGAACAGTACTTTTCATCACGATGCAAATGAGTGACCAAACTCATAAAAAATGATCCAACATTTCATAATTTAGTAATTTTTCTATAAGTATACACAATACAGCTGAACTGTCTATTTTAGTTTATAAAGTCAGCTGGTTGAACTGTCGAATGAAGGAATTCGTTTGTTTGGGTACGGTAATATTTTGTTTTGGTACGGAAATGGTTTGTTTGGGTACGGGAATGAAATGTTTGGGTACCGAAAAAGCAGCTGATCATTACTTGTTTTTACGTAAGGAAATTGAGAGTTTTCGTAGATCTCAGCTGTACGGTAACGGGCAATTTTCGTATACAGAGTGATGAAAACGTTGTTTCTATTCACAATAAGCTATAACTGAAACTCCATAAAATATGTCGTAGATAAGTACCTTAGTACCTATATGGACTTAAAAAATATCCATAAGCACACAAATCATAATAGTATTGAGTTTTGATAAATATGAAGGCTAACGTCCTCTTGATACAAATTGAGATTTTTTAAATATAGTAGGCATATTCATTTTGTACTTTTGGCGTAGAGGTTGTGATAATTTACAATAGCAAATGTAAGCCTTGACGTTAGATCAGGGCCCAGTTTCAAAACAGGCTTCACAAGAAAACCTAGTAACAAGTCATTGAACAGCAACTAAAGTAAACACTGTACAGTGAAAATTACTGACTGCCCCTTTTAAAAAGATCAAAGTCAACATTTTAAATCTACTAGTAATCTTTGAAACGGGGGCTAAGAACCTATTTATACTGACTTTATAGTTAGTCAAATTGGCGATAACAAATATTATCCATAGAATTACTTTAGACCCCTGTTAGTGATTTATAACTTGTACTTGTGATCCCCTTTCGAAATAAGGCCCAGATGATGGTTTGACAGATGGATCTGTCTGACAAAAGAATTCAGATTTACGTTTGCTATGATTTGTTAGATGAATATTACTCTGGAATCAATTTATAAAAATACAAAGGACTCTTATTCGAGAGGTTTTTGTAGACTATCATATAGTCTACAAGTTTATTGATGATATAAAACAAGGTTAATATAAACTAGTAGCAATGAAAATTAACTATCCATTTGTTTGATTTGTTTCTACCAACAAAATGACATAAAAGTATAAAAACATTGTGAGGACTTTAAGTTAGCCCGACGTGTTAGCATTTTCCAATAGCTGTCAGTGTAAATCTTAATTGTCATTTGTAAACAAAATATAGTTGATGTTTGTTGAAATTGTTTTTATTGTTTGTTGTCCAAAATCATTGACAATAAACAATATCTGACAGCTCCAGCAAAGGACTAGGCCAAGGGTCAAGGTCAAGATATAATGCACCAAGTGTAAGCAATTCTGTTGTTTTTAATTTAGTGTACAGCTGTTTCACCCTCTTGTCCTAAGGGCATCATCAGCACAGTCGAGGCTAAATCATTAAAATCATAGAACTAGAAGTTATTGTTTGTTTAGAATTGAAGTAAAAAACACAAATATTGTCATTGTCGAGAACTATATTAAAACACAATTACTTAAAAACATTTAAAACTGACTATAACTTGAGCCACACCTAACTTCAAAATAAATTTTGAATTGGTTAAAAAATTGTTGAAACTGAACGTAATTAGGCCTATCAGGTCATTGTAACAAAGTTTAATACAAATTTTTAACACTGATTTTTTTACGTCCCTACAGCACGATGAAAAACAATGTTATCAATGCCACGCGGTAGTTCCGCTGATAACTTTCTTTTGGTAATCAAGGTATATTCGCAATGGTAAAGGATTTTTTGTTCAGCTTATTCATACAATATTTTAAGGTTGCTAACATACAAACGCCTAAAATATAAGAAGCTTTTTATAAATATATCGTATTATAGGATCATGTAGTTGTAAGCTATATTTTTGTTTGATAGTTTTTTTAGTTTTTAAACTTTAAACTATAGTTTGGTTTTGTTTGTTTTATAGTTTTGTGTTTTTTGTTTTAGCGAATTTCCATAAAGAAATAAGCTATTACGGTAGTACTCATGGTAAGACCTAAGTCCGAGACCATGTTAACTTTTCATTTTGGGGTCCCCAGAAGCAAAAAAACACCATTCGTTCGAATTTATATATATATATATATATATATATATATATATCTATATATATATATATATCTATATATATATATATATCTATATATATATATGTCTGTTAACACGATAGCGGCCGTAAATATGGTCCAATCTTAATAAAATTTGTTACAGACGTGTAAAGTGGTAATCACTCGGACGAGTTCGTGAACCAGTCTAATCGGACCACCGGAAGGGGGGGGTAAAGGGGGATAAACCCCCCCAAAAATGGGGTTTTTGAGTTTTTCACATAGAAAAATACAATTTATCAAATTTTTGTTGGCACATTGAATTCAGCTCAAAAAAACGAACAATTTAGTATTTTGAATTACTGCTCTATGTCCATTGGTTACCGAGATATTGAAAGTGGTAAACACAGTACGTTGTCTCAATGTTAACGTTATGGGAAATAAGCAAAATTCTATATTTAGCTTATTTCTCAACATATCTTGATAAAACTTGGTAAATGGCTTCTTCTAGTTTAGATCTACTAAATATTGAATTAAAACCAACCAGTTTAAACACACCTGTAGCAGCAAACCTGCATACTCATTCCCCATTTTATTCTTATGGAGCTTACAAAACATGTCAAATCTCGCTATGTTGGATTAAAATATGTTGTTTTGCATTTGAAATTCGCTGAGTATGCAGGTCTGTTGCAACGGGGGTATTATAGTTTTACTATCTTTTTAATACTAATAGTATTGAGAAAGTTATACTGAAATAAACCGTTTATAATTTTAAATCACTTTTATTTTATTCATGCGTTGACTGTATATCCATATTTCTTGGAATAACCCATCAAATAATAAAATTTGAAGTGGCTGGGTAGGTTTTTGGCTCACAAAATAGAGCGGGAATTCACTTTCTGTGAGGTTCTTATTACTCTCGGGAGTGTGAATGCGCATTCGTCCGCCGAGGACACAATTCTAATCTGTTACAGTTTTAACATCCCTGGACCTTCTTTTCAAGCCACTATGATAATCATACACAGGTACACCCAAATTAGGACAAATAGTATGGTTTGTAGGCTAATAGGCAAATAGTTTCTCTTTCCTTCAAGAAACATTCTCTATAAAATGTACACTACTTGAGACCAAGGTACAGACAACATTGGTTGCAAATGTCACATAGCAGCATGAAAAGGTCGAGGTTCTATCGTGTAATTAATTAAAGGCTATTGCCAAATGGATCGGTCATTGCTTTTAATTGGGTGTTAACAAGAGCCTTTAAGTTTACGTAGGCCTACCAACAACATCAGCTGACAAATCTAAGCAATGTAATAGTCGTCCTAATTATTGAAATGAAACCCTTACCCAGCCAATTACCACGTCATTTTACTCAGTTCACAATTTCTTTCAACTAGATTGCATTAGCACGAAATATTACAAAAAAATTGCCAAAGTGTGGAAGGGCAAGTTCTAAAAGGGTATGAAGATATCGATAACTAATACATTTGAAGGGGAGTTAGTTGTTATTAGTTCTAATTTTGGCAATAGGTTGAGAAAGGGACTCGAGAATTATACAAACTAACTGCCTACCTACCATAATTAGCAAATAAAACAAATAATCGCGATTATCAATTACCCTGGTGCTCTGAACAAAAGACTCAAAAGAGCAAGCAAGAGAAGACCAACTACTAGTTCTTTGGAGGAAAAACGCAAGTTCTAAAAAAGGAGAGTCTCGGCTATTCAAGTGGCGTTAATTATTCCAACTGCAAATAATCGGATGTCAGAGGAAACAATTATCACAGAGAGAAAAGAGTAGATGGATGGCTTCCAAGAAGAGACAGAGAGAGTGACCCGAGACGTGAATGCCAACTACGGCCTGACTGCTACAGCAATGAATATACCCCATCGTGATCGTGGTGACCAATTGGATGGTTGATGAAGCTTTCCTCCAATAAGTATGACATATTTTACATTTCTTAACATTCGTCTTAACATAACATAACATTTATTCACCTTTGGTGACTTAAAAATGAAACGACCCTGGGAAAAATGTTATTAAATGAAAAAGTGGCCTTGTTTGGTGATATTTAAAATTTGAGTGTCCCCCAATAATGGGGGATTTTGGGGGCAACTCAAAATTTTTAAATGCAAACCCCTATCGAGTGACCCCTCATTTTAAATAGCTTTAAAAAATAGGCGAATGGTGGAGTTTGGAATTCGCTAACGTGTTTTTATCAAAATTGGCAGCTTGTCAAAGTTTTTAATACGACTCCTTGAAACTTTGACAAGCTGCGAATGTTGATAGAATTACGAGAGCGACCTCCAACCTCCATCATTCGCCTATTTTTTTAATGCTCTTTAAAATGAGGGGTCACTTGATAGGGGTTCGCATTTGAAAATTTTGAGTAGCCCCCAATGGGGGACACTCAAAATTTTAAATATCACCAAAATAGACCACTTTTTAATTTATTAACTTTTTTCCAGGGTCGTTTCATTTTCAAGTCACCAAAGGTGAATTAAAACTCCAAACATCCCAGACGTCAGGTTTCAAGGATGTGTTGTATTCAAAACTTTGACACACTGTCAATTTGGATAGAAACAAGTTAGAGACCTAGAACTTTCACCATTCGTCTAGTTTTTTAAAGCTCTTTAAAATGAGGGGGCACTCAAAAGAGGTTTGCATTTGAAAATTTTGAGTTGCCCCCAAAATCTCCCATTTTTGGGGGACACTCAAAATATTTGGTAACGTCAAAAAATAATTTGGTTTGAGTTAGTATCATTCCCCAAAGGTTAATTGTTTGTCTTAACAAACAAAAAAATTAAAGAGGGGGGACGGACTTTTTTTACACACTGTATGTGTCCTTTGAAATTTGTATTAATCTTTCAAACATGGAGAAAACTGAATCTAATATCACATGCTACTTTTCGTAGAGTAAATACTGTATTAGATTTAAAAACACATTTGAGTGAAAAAAGTGGGTAGAAATATACGTTGTATTTTCTGCCATCTGATGAAATATAAAACCAAATCAATAGTAAACAAAACGTCAATTCCTACCATTAGGTATGTACATCATGATCAACTAAATTATTTTATAGTTTTTTTTATTTTTCAGTGTTTTCAGTGGTATGTTAGATTTTTTTATTTAGTGGATGTGAAATGTCTGCCCGTTATGTTAAACTAACTTCTGTTTTTACTATGATTTTTTTTAATTTAAAAAACAATAATTTTCAAACAATTCCAAGCCACTGTTTTATTGGAAATTGAGTGAACAAATTGTATTTGATTGAAATCAGGACTATTCGCAGAAGACTGAATATATCATATTCAAATCAAGTTTTCTCGCTTAAATAAGATGAAGAGATTAAAATTTGCTGATAAAAAGGAAAGAAAAAAGTACATTGAGCCTCCATCATCCAAACTAACTGACGTGCAACTGAGGTATGACTGGACATTACATTCAAATTGTGATTTTCATTGAAGGAGAATGGGTAAAATATCAAATTTTTAGTGATGGAGATAGGAGGAGAGGATAGGGGGGAACAAGTCAGAAGGGTAGGAAAGGAGGGAGAGGAGGTGGTAAGAAGAGAATTAAATAGAAAAGGAGGGAAGGTAGAAAGGAAGGGAAGTAGAGTAAGGGAAGGAATGAATAGAATGAGAGGGAGGGAACTGTGGAAATGGGTATGGGATAAACTGATTGGATGTCTGAATCTTTACTTCTCACTGAAAAAATACTCGGTTCAGTCTTTAAAAAATAAACGTGGAATCTTATATTAAAATACTAATTACTAATCCATGATGTAAACCATGCCCAGGGCCGCCCAGAACTAGTAGGCGCCCGGGGCGAGATTTTGATGTGCGCTCCCTCAAAACTAATTGGTCTCAATACTATATTTATAAAAAAATAAATAATACAATGGACTTAAAGTCCTCACAATGTTTTTATACTTTTATGTCATTTTGTTGGTAGAAACAAATCAAACAAATGGATAGTTAATTTTCATTGCTACTAGTTTATATTAACCTTGTTTTATATCATCAATAAACTTGTAGACTATATGATAGTCTACAAAAACCTCTCGAATAAGAGTCCTTTGTATTTTTATAAATTGATTCCAGAGTAATATTCATCTAACAAATCATAGCAAACGTAAATCTGAATTCTTTTGTCAGACAGATCCATCTGTCAAACCATCATCTGGGCCTTATTTCGAAAGGGGATCACAAGTACAAGTTATAAATCACTAACAGGGGTCTAAAGTAATTCTATGGATAATATTTGTTATCGCCAATTTGACTAACTATAAAGTCAGTATAAATAGGTTCTTAGCCCCCGTTTCAAAGATTACTAGTAGATTTAAAATGTTGACTTTGATCTTTTTAAAAGGGGCAGTCAGTAATTTTCACTGTACAGTGTTTACTTTAGTTGCTGTTCAATGACTTGTTACTAGGTTTTCTTGTGAAGCCTGTTTTGAAACTGGGCCCTGATCTAACGTCAAGGCTTACATTTGCTATTGTAAATTATCACAACCTCTCCGCCAAAAGTACAAAATGAATATGCCTACTATATTTAAAAAATCTCAATTTGTATCAAGAGGACGTTAGCCTTCATATTTATCAAAACTCAATACTATTATGATTTGTGTGCTTATGGATATTTTTTAAGTCCATATAGGTACTAAGGTACTTATCTACGACATATTTTATGGAGTTTCAGTTATAGCTTATTGTGAATAGAAACAACTTTTTCATCACTCTGAATACGAAAATTGCCCGTTACCGTACAGCTGAGATCTACGAAAACTCTCAATTTCCTTACGTCAAAACAAGTAATGATCAGCTGCTTTTTCGGTAACCAAACATTTCATTCCCGTACCCAAACAAACCATTTCCGTACCAAAACAAAATATTGCCGTACCCAAACAAACGAATTCCTTCATTCGACAGTTCAACCAGCTGACTTTATAAACTAAAATAGACAGTTCAGCTGTATTGTGTATACTTATAGAAAAATTACTAAATTATGAAATGTTGGATCATTTTTTATGAGTTTGGTCACTCATTTGCATCGTGATGAAAAGTACTGTTCACAACTCGTTACAAAAGTACCATTTCGGGGCTCGATAGTGTGCTCTGCTCACGCCTCGCAAGTAAAACACTATCTTGCCCCGAAATGGGCTAATTTCGTGACTAGTCTAAAATATATACAATCCGATGTGTAGCTGACTGATTAATAGATACAAATTCAAACCATACTTCCCGACGAGCTAGAGACTTGATATTTTGCACGAATTTTCCTTGGATGGTCAATGTACAGGAAAAATTATCAAAAGTCGACATTTTTTATTTTAACCCTCTCAAAAAAATTACTAAAAAATCGCTAAAAAAGCTTTTTTTAAAGAAATGTTATTTTGAGCTCTAGTGGTCGAACGGATGGTCCTATCGAGAAACGGGCTGCACCATGTGCCACGGATTTTTCAAGATCTACAACTTTGGTTCAGTGACTTTTTGCCCTATCTCGTCTCCTTCACCCTTAGATTGCTCTAGAAATTTCAATTTTCCAAGATTTTCCTTTGGTTTTCCAGCTCCAGTTGGCCTGATATTAAACGTACAGGGCTGATATTTGGTTCACATCGTCTGTACAGCATATATGTTACAAATCACCAATAATATAAATAGTTCTTAACATATAAATGCATCTAAATCTAAAAAATCTTTGACATTTGCCTCGTTAAACCCTCCTGACATGTTCTTTTAAGTTGCTGTTTAATGCAGCTTATAACTGCTAATGTATTTCTTATCGGTAAGAATAATAATAATAAATAACTTTTATAGATCAATATTCTTTACAAGCAAAGTTGATGTTTTAAGCCTGAAAATACATCAATCGTATGATTCTTTCATGCGCTAATTGTATTTAAAACAATGATTTTACTTTTAGGTTCTCGCTGTTTTCACTTCATACCTGCGGTAATGCAGTACGTGCCCAAATCAGATAAAAGAATTAGCAGGTTATTATCTGTTCGAGTGGTTCTCTGGTTCAGTTTTACCATGCTTAGGTATAAGTTCTATTCTACGTTATCGGGAAAATGCAGTACGTTTTTGTCGACTTGAAATTTCTCCAATTTTTTTCTATGTAGAATTTTAATATTAGAACACCCGTCGAAACCAAATATTTTTATTATTTAAACTTAAACATTTTTAACACATCTTTAAATATTGCCTTCATTCCGTGTATTGCAGTGTTTCAGTACCAGTAATAACTATTATATTTGTTATCAGTAAAAGAGTAACAATCTGTCTCTATTAATACCCTATTAATATAATGACGGGTGGTCGAAAAAAATCTTCCAGTCTGGTTTGTTTGTACTAATTAGTGATGACAAATGCCTGAACAAAATCTATATCAAAACATTAAAAAAACGATCTTTGTATTGATATTTGTATTACTCAGTTAATTTTTAAGCGAATATTGTAGAGAACGACTCTTTATTTATTGCCATGTTTTCTAACAAAGGTGGTTATCGAAGCAAAAACCTTGCTCTTCAGGTAACTCAACGTCCAAAACTCAAAGGGTATGATGTTTGGAGACCAGACAGGCTCTTGTTAGGAGTCACTGCCAAACAAACATTGCTTAGAATTAACATAATATTTTTTTGAATTCTGTTTCCGCCTGGAAATTATTTTTTAGTATTTTTTATCTTGGTTAAAAGTTTTGACATGACGAGAGTCAGATTTACCGTTCAGGTTTAAGCCCCATCAAATGTCATTCGCCAATTTATTCCGTTTTAACACCTAAAAGAGTCCTAAAGTTGAACGTTCATCAAATTTGAACTTTCCTCGTGGTTTTTTCTAATATATTCTTAAATGATAGACCCAAGTTTTGAGGTATTACTCAGTATTACTCAGTATTTGAGGTATTACTCAGTATTACGCCCACGTTTAAGCGAAGTCATTGGCCATTTCTCACCCCTTTCACCCCTACATACAACCAATAAATGAAGCAAATTAAACTGTTTTCAAATGTTTGGCATTGTAATTTCTATACAAGTACTTTTGCCTAACCCCCTGGCCCCCGACCCTCTTCCCCTTCTAATAATTAAACTTCCACAACCAACAGCTCCCACCACCAAACTAGTGGTCCTATCGAAAAGCAATTGTCAATATTGTATTTAAATAGTTTTTCTACAATTTTGGTTCTTGTTTTCGGATATTTTACCCTATCTCACCTCCTTAACCCCTAAACTGTGCCCTGAAATAAATTCGTTTGTAAATTTCCACTTTTTTGGTTTTTCTTTATTTGTGTGTTTATTTTTTATTGTGATTCAAAGTTTTTTTTTGTGAAGAGTCGGTTTTACCGCTCAGGTTTAGGCCTCTATCAATGGTCATTCGCCAATTTATTTCGTTTTAACCCCAAAAGAGTCCTAAAGTTTAACTTTCATTAAATTTGAATTTTCCTCGTGTTTTTTTTTCTAATATATTATTTAAATGAGAGACCCAAGTTTTGACTTCACAGCGTATACGTTACAAATCAATAATAAAATAACCAGTTCCTAGTGTTATAATGCGTATAAAGTTAAAAAAATCGTCGAAATCTTCCAAATGTCAGCGTTTGTCACTTTCCTCATTGGTTAAAACCGAGGGTAAATTGATCAAAAATCGCAATTTTAAATTTCAATACCCTCAAAAAGGTTATTAAGGAGTCTTTAAATATGCTTAAAATTATTTATTTAATTAGTTATTTTGAGCTCTAGTGGCCGAAAGGATGGTTCTATCAAGGAATGGACTGCACCATGTCCACGGATTTTTCATGATCTACATCTTTGGTCCTATGATATTTTGCCCTGTCTCGCTTCCTTCACTCTTAGGTAGCTCTAGAACATTCAAATTTTTATGATTTCCCCGACGTTTTTCAGCTTTAATATTATACGTAGAGGGCTGGAATTTGGTACACATCATCTCTACAGAATATATGTTACAAATCACTAATAGTATAACTAGTTCTTGGTACTAAAATACATTAAAAGGTAGTAAATCTTAGAAATTTGCTAACTAAGACTTAGATCCCTGAAAATTTTCAAACAGTTAATTTATGATTTTCTGTTGAGTTAGGAACCTGAAATTTGGCATGCATTTTCCTAATTGCTTAAATCCGAGGGTAAAATTATCACAACTTGCTATTGTAATTTTCAACCCCCTAAAAAATCATTTTTAAATCGTTAAAAAATGCCTTTCTAAAAGCTGTTATTTTGAGCTGAAGTGGCCAAACGGATGATGTTATCAAAATATGGACGGCACAATGTGCCACGGATTCTTCACGTTCTTCAACTTTGGTAATTTGATCTTTTGCCCTACCCTCCTCATTCACCCTTAGATAGCTCTAACCCCTTTCAACCCCAAAACCGACCAATAAATGAAAAAATTAAGCATTTTTCAATTGTTTGGCGATGTTATTTTTAAATAAATACTTTTTATTCACGTCCTTAGCTACCAACCCTCTCCCCTTTCAAATAATTAACCTTCTATAACCAAAAACCCCTTACCACCAATAACCACTCCCCCTTGAACAAATCAAAAATAACTTGTGTTGAGAATTAGTAAATAACTTGTAATTTTTGATGAAATGCGTTTACCTCAACCAGAGCCCCATGAAACCTCTTCAAAAAAATAGCCCCACCCCCTCCATCATAAATACCTCCACCGGCTACTTTCCTCACCAACTAACCCCCCGAACAATAGATTTTGCTAGGATTTGTAAAAAGTGTATTCATGCTCTGACTCTTCAATACACACCTCCTTCAATTTTTCCTAACCTCCAAGTCGGCATCGCAAAAAGAAGAACAATTTAAAATTAAATTTCCAACAACGTTGGTAGATATGTAATTTACCCTACCTTACCTCCTTCGCCCTCAAAATGGCCTACTCATTAGAAAAGACAGGATCTCTAGAAAACTTACAAGCTTAAGAATAAGGAGCTTAGAAAACAAATGGTTTGTCAGCTGCCTAAAAGGGAGATCCCAAGTTGTAGATATCCAACATACTAAATTTGGCATCACTACCACATTTAGATTAGATCCTAAACCAATCACAAGGGGAGTCCCCAGTTATCCGTGCTGGGACCTGTTCTGTTCATTTTGTTTTCTAACGACTTCCCGTCTCTAATTCAAAATTACAATATCAGCTGCATAATTTATGCAGACGATACAACTCTCTTTTTAACAAATTTTCCGCTAGAGAAAACTCACTTCCCACTAAATACACTGCCCTAAAACACGACCAAAGATACCTTGTACGGAGTTTTTTTAAACCTAACAATTAAATTAATTATGTTTTTGTGTCTTTGCACAAACTATCACCTCCTAATAAGGGACACATCACTGGGGGCCTGGGGGCGGAGCCCCCAGCGAGCTGTAAGGCGAGTAGTGAAATATACTATTTCATCACTCTGTATACGAAAATTGCCCGTTACCGTACAGCTGAGATCTACGAAAACTCTCGATTTCCTTACGTCAAAACAAGTAATGATCAGCTGCTTTTTAGGTACCCAAACATTTCATTTCCGTACCCAAACAAACCATTTCTGTACCAAAATAGTATATTTCACTACTAGTCACGAAAGTAGCCCATTTCGGGGCAAGATAGTGATTTACTTGCGAGGCGTAAGCCGAGCTAGCAACTAAAACACTATCGAGTCCCGAAATGGTACTTTTGTGACGAGTTGTGAACAGTACTTTTCATCACGATGCAAATAAGTGACCAAACTCATAAAAAATGACCCAACATTTCATAATTTAGTAATTTTTCTATAAGTATACACAATAAGGCTGAACTGTCTATTTTAGTTTATAAAGTCAGCTGGTTGAACTGTCAAATTAAGGAATTCGTTTGTTTGGGTACGGCAATATTTTGTTTTGTTACGGAAATGATTTGTTTGGGTACGGGAATGAAATGTTTGGGTACCGAAAAAGCAGCTGATCATTACTTGTTTTGACGTAAGGAAATCGAGAGTTTTCGTAGATCTCAGCTGTACGGTAACGGGCAATTTTCGTATACAGAGTGATGAAAAAATTTTGCCGTACCCAAACAAAAGAATTCCTTAATTTGACAGTTCAACCAGCTGACTTTATAAACTAAAATAGACAGTTCAGCCGTATTGTGTGTACTTTTAGTTAAATGACTAAATTATGAAATGTTGGATCATTTTTATAAGTTTGGTCACTTATTTGCATCGTGATGAAAAGTACTGTTCACAACTCGTCACAAAAGTACCATTTCGGGGCTCAATAGTGTTTTAGTTGCTAGCTCGGCTTACGCCTCGCAAGTAAAACACTGTCTTGCCCCGAAATGGGGTACTTTCGTGATTAGTAGTGAAATATACTAATTCTTAATAGCCATTTGATTAAATGTTTACGCTTCTTTCCCGTGGATTATTTGTGCGTTATAACGCGTCAGCGATTTTTTTTATTTTTCTCTTAAACAACTGCGGGACCCTCGTCCACGGCGCCTCCTTAGCCGCGGCGCCCGGGGCGATCTCCCCGGTCACCCCGCCCTTGGGGCGGCCCTGACCATGCCATTGATATACGCCATAGGGGAGACAAAAAAAGGAGTCCAAGAATGACTTTCTCTTTTGCTTTCGGTTCCCGTTTGCTTATATTGTGCATGTGTTTACGTGGAAAATGTGTCCTTTATTAAACGTATTTATAAACTAAGCATCGGTGTCTGCAAAAATCATTTTCAAAATTAGCTATCCCTATTTCGGTATTAAGTTGTATCTTTTAAAGATATTTTTAACTCGACAAATTAGTTTTTTTCTTAAACTAACCTCTTTCGCTAAGAGAATTCACTATCTCTAAGTTTAATTTTGTCCAACCATGTACAATATAACGACTACTGTAGTTATATATCTTATTTTTTATATCTTAACAAATATTTCTTCCATAAGAAATACATGTAAATTTGTGTGTAAAACAAATGCCCAACGGGGCAAAGCCTATTGTAACGGGTCAAATTTGTAGGGGGGGGGGGGTATAAATTTACTGATTAATAGCTAGAGGAGGTGATTTGTTATGGCTAGTTGCTTAGGCAGGCCTAGCTATAAAAAGGGTAAAGTTACCTGGTGTAGGTTTAACTAGGTTGAACCCTAGCCTAGGCCTTTGTTTGTCATAAGCCTATCCCATCCTTTGGTTGGTTGACATAGTTGGGCAGGTCATGAATAATGGTTAATGCAGTGAAATATAACCTAAATCACACTAGGTCAGTGGCGTATATAGAAATTATTTTCGGGGGGGGCCAGGGCGGGATTTAAGATTTTGCCGCCCATGGGCCCAAAGCATTTCGCCGCCCCTCCTCCCAAACGTGACAATTTTCCACCTAATCATAGGCGTATAATTAGGGGGAGGGTGGCACTTACTCCGCCAAATAATTTGGGATTATAATTTTATTAGCTCAAACTGATTTTTTAACATTAAAACACCGATATTTGTGTTTGTGTACATGTTTGCTGATGCCAGCTGGCGAAAGGCCTCACAAAATTAAATTATACAAATATTGTGGTGTTTTTCAATGTTAACATTTTATAATATCCAATATTAACAATTCGTAAACAAAAGTGAATAATTTATTTAATTTGTGGCCAAAAAATCTCTTGGTCGCATTGCCGCGGTCTGAAATTCTCTTGATTGTTTCGCCGCGATCATCTCTCGGCCATGCATTTCGTGGCTACCAAAGCTTCATTATCGCGCCTTCTTTTTATCTCGGCCGTTTCGTTGTCGATAGTCGGCTGGTTGTATCGTGGTCGTCGATTCTCTGAAAATCCTTTGCAGGGTGTCTATCAATCGGCAATTCCAGAATACCCCCGTTGGAGTAGAATTGCACAATCAGCGAGTTTCAAATGCTTGAATAAAAATGTATATGTCATAAAAAACGAACGAATAAATTCCACCACCACGACATAAATTTGAACGAATGGGGGTCTTGGTGTCTGGGGTTCCATAACAAAAAGTTATGATGTCCCGGGCTTAGGTCTTACTATATGAGCCCTTCGGTGATAGCCTCTTCCCTGGAGGAGAAATTCGCTGAAAGTCGGAAAAAATAATGAATTTAAACATGTGATCGGGAATTTTGATGCTCGAGTTAAAACGAAACGGAATGTAGCCGTTTTCATCGTTGGAATCGTCAATGCAGCCGGCAACTCTCTCGATCGAATCGCAACAAACAATTTTTTCGGTAATATACTGGCCGGAAATCAGTCGTTTACATCGCAGCTGGAAAATCTCTCGACCATACTGTGACCGGAAGATCGCTCGCTCGCTTCGCGGCCAGCAAATCTCTCGGTAGCATCGCAGCCGAAAAATCTTGGAAATCCCTGTCGCATTATAGCCATCAAGCATGTCTCCCCGTGGCCCTCATATCTCTCAGTCGTATTTTGGCCAGAAAATCGCACGTACGTCCCACAGTCGAAAAATTACTCGCTCGTTTTGCGGCCGGTAAATTGCCTGCTCTACCGCCGCCGTCAGATCTCTTGGTCGCATTGCGTCCGACAAGTCTCTCGCTCTTTTCGCGGCCGATGTCTGTACTGGCCATGTCATGGTCGAAAAATCGGTCTTTTTTCCAGCGGTTGGCACGCAAGTATCTCGGACGTTTCGAGGCCGACAAATACCTCGATTATTTGCAGCCGACGAATCTTGGTTGTGTTGCAAAACAAATCTCTAGGATTTGTAGCGATCGGCGAATTTCCATAGTCACTTCGCTGTAATAAACTCTAACGGTTGTATCTTACTTACTTTTACTTGATTACTTGATAGTTCCATCCGTAGGCCGACTGGCGTTGGACTGGTCAATGTGCCAACTCAACGTTAGCCACAAGGTTAAGTTAGGTTATGATGGTAAGTTAGGTCGGGTTATCGTAGCCGGTAATCTCGGTTGTAGCATAGAGGACGTACTTGGCGCTATTGCAGCCGCGAAACATCTCAGTTGTAAAACTGTCGGACATGTCGCGGCCGTCATTTCGCATATATTTTAACAAAACTCATAACGCCCTTCTCGCGCCTCCGCCTTCTTATGATTCGATTCCACCATCAGCCCGAATAATGAGCGACTCAGCACCAGCGCCCAGGCCAAAAAAAATCAGATTTTGCACCCACTCGCTTGAGTACAACAACTGCCGCCCGTCCGCGCAGTGACGCACTACGCAAAATAATAGTGTAGTCTGATATAACAAAACTATGTCAGGTGGAAGATACCGGATAAGGTCATTACAAATCCTTATTGCTCTAAATTAATGAATTCTCAATTTTGCTTGCTGCTGACAAAATCTTGCATAATATTTATCTAAATAAATCACGCTATTTAATTCCCTAATTTTTTTACCCTTTTAATTTCGGGGGGGGGCCCGGGCCCCCTGGGCCCCCCCTTATATACGCCACTGCACTAGGTGCACTGCTAACCTTTGCTGAAAGCCCATAAACCAAACACAAGGCTAACCTCTCTCGCCGGTGTCACAGCCCATAGTGTTGACATGAAGTTGATTTCATAAAACTTCATAGTTAAAACACTTGTGACACTTGTTGTGAATAATTGCCCCCACACTTGTATGATTAAATATTAAAACCCCTTGACGGCCATAATAAACATCGTTGCTGTTGAGCAACATAACCTCAATTGGCTTTGTTGAGGTGACAGACGACAGACAATGTCAGATGGATTGACAGCTGACGATTAGCCAGTGGCAGTGGTCCTACGTCACACAATCACAGCCACTGGTGATCAGCTGTTTATCCCCTCCCTGCCCCTTCCTTGGAGGGGAAGTTTTGGAGGGATGAACCCGGAGGATTAGCGGGTGAATTATTCTGTTCCTAGTTCTTGAACTGTACGGTCGGGTCTATAGAGTTTGTCCGGTGCGAATCCATCGCGACGAACCTAGTGTGTGTTAGCCGGCAGATCAGAACTCGAGATCGACGTTTTGCTCGTTTGAGTGTTAAGTGTGATACGTAGCGCTTCCTGCGCATCATTTTGTGCCGTTTCGCACGTCGAATTTAATTAACCCCGTCGCGTTTGTAACGGGGTGATTCGACTCCTTTTGCCACTTAGACGCGGGTGGGGAACCCGCGTGTCAGAACAGGACGTACGTGTGCAGGAGT
This sequence comes from Flexamia atlantica, assembly GCA_035578135.1. NCBI lineage: Eukaryota > Metazoa > Arthropoda > Insecta > Hemiptera > Cicadellidae > Flexamia > Flexamia atlantica. The sequence continues at coordinate 83,376,345 of JAQJVK010000001.1, read as the reverse complement.
TGGTTCCCGAGTAACCGTGGTTGGTAAAACTGTGGTGTAGGGGAGATCCGTAGTGTCCGGTAACGTGAGTACGTTATTTGGTATAGATACCTAAGTTGTTTGCTAAACCATTTTGTGCAAATTAAACTTGTCAGTTTCCAATTGGCTTTACCATCAGGTGTGAACGATGATGATGGTACAGTAGCGTTGCGTTTGCGGGCTCTGAGTTCACACCTGAATAGTTTAAGTAATTTCTTGTTTGGTAGAAATCTGTACCTTTTCAAAATTCATTCAAAGAACCCTGGAATAGACCCAGCTGCCAGACTTGAGCGATTCCGCTGGCATAGGTCTGAGGCGACTTCTCGTGTCGTTAGGAAAATTAATTTTATTCCTTTTGCGAGAAAGTCATCACACTATTCACCTAAAGGAAAATAAACTTTATTCATGAAATCTCGACTAAAGTTGCAACATACAATTTCCAGACATAATATCAAAATCTTTCCATTTTTCAGCCATTTTAGGGTGTAAAATTACTGGGCCAGGGTAGTATTGTTTGGGATGTCTTGTGGTATTCATGCAGACTTTTATCAGCTGCATCAGAGGTCCGGCCTCAGAGGTGAAAGTTGTGGGAACATTTTGTAGACTTGTGCGATATCCTGATCTCTGCATCTACCTTCACTTGGTCACCGGAACAAGCTCTAACCTCTTGCCCGTGACAGCTGACCCCAAACTGAAATACGAAACCCAACTTACTCTGAAACTCAAACAAAATTAGAACTGATGTAATGCCGCTCATAAAAACACATTTTGAGGTGCAAACTGTTTGTCTAGGACATGTATGGCAAGTTATCAAGCTATACGTATGCATTATTGGCGTTAATTTACACAAATTAGTTTAGATAATACAAATAAAGCTAGAGCTATTTTTTCACTAGTAGTTTAGTAAAAATATTGTATGATAAGTTTCGTAACTTGACATGTCAACCTAAAATATTAACGTTCGCTGATAAAAAAACAGACTTAACGATTTTTATACAAGCTATAGGTAAATAAATACCAAAATTTCACACTTGTGGTTCTTTTGCACAGATATGTAGATTACGTAGGGACGCTCATGAATTTATTTGCCACAAATAGACCCATGAATAGAATATACGTTCGGTTCAAGTACGCCGTTGGGTATCCAAATAAGTTCTCTAACAACCTACACAGCCCACTCACACGAAAACAAATTGTTCTAAGAACAATGGGGTAAAATTTGATTTATGAAACAAAGCAAATGGTCTGATATAAAATATCTTATTCAATGGCTGAACAAGGGTGTACGCGCCCGGTTTAGTCCTGGGGCGCACAGAATTGTTTAGAAATTGAATTGTTTCAAATGTGTTTAAAGTTTATACCAATTAAGGAAAATGCTTGAAATGAAAGTCACTGATTGAATGAATACACTGAGTTTATTGAGAAATGAGATAAACTTTTTAACCGTATGAGACTGAAATGTATAAAATGGAAAGCTGTTTACTGAATGTTTAAGAAGTGTATAAGAGTCGATCGGACTCCACGACTGCGTGGTGACTCGGACCGTGTTTTAGACGAGACTGCCCGAGTGCCCGCCAACGGGAGGGTAGCCCAACTGCGCGCGGTGGTCAGATTTGGGACGAGGAATAGTTTTATGGCCCCCGAAGGGTCCAGTCCAACTGCGCGCGGTGGTCACTTTTAGGGTATAGTCCAACTGCGAGCGGTGGCCACAACTAATTTCTACGCTCCCCATCAATCTTTAACTTGTACTTGTGCTCTCGGATGAGATATGTAGTATTTAATATAAATAAATATATATATATAAATAAATAAATATATATATATATATTTATTTATTTATATATACCGTGTATACTAATGTAATATATAATGTGTATGTATAAAAGATTCGTATTTTAAAGCTTGTAATTACTGTTTAACTCTTTTAATTTAAATTTATTATGGTTTGAAATAAGTGTAACTTTTGTTAGTTTTCCAATAATTTAATTTTATAGTTTTTAATACGCTAATAATTTGTATGCTATAAATTATTTTTAGTCCCGATATTAAAATGAATTGTTCCTCTTTTTTAGATTTTTATTTTGTGAATAATATACACGAAGTTTAGGTTCACGATGGTTAATTTGATGTAAATATATATTGATATGACTTTATAACTATTATTTTTTTGTTAAAAATTGCCAATGTTGGCTCACTTGACCTGGAATTATGAGCACCTTGTACGTTCTAATTAAATAAGAAGTCAATATTAAAGTCTGAAGTTTTATTAATATTCCTTTTGCTACGACCATTGCAATAAGCACCAATTATGGTACTACAATAAACATTACAATGATATACATTAAAACACCAAAAAACCAAGCAGTTGCATAATGACGACTTTATGATACTGGAGTCACTTTAGAGTACTGGTTCTAGACCAATGAGAGGTCGGCATTTGACGAAAGTAGTGTCATAATAACAATTAATTACGCAATTCGCACATCAGCTGATTGTTGCATTACGATTCATGTTTGAGTTGACTTATCCCATCAGCTGATTGTTCAACAACGTTTCATAGTTAAGTCTGCTTATGTGCCTAACCTCAAAGGTGAGTTGACCTATTCCATCATTAGTAAAAGTCATGAGTTTTGTTTCAGGGAAAATTTTGTCGTATATTGTTGGTCGTAGATAAAGTAGTGCATGCAACGATTGTATAATGCCTTTAAGCCACCAGTGAGATATTTAGAACACTCGCTTCGCTCGTGTTCTAACTTACATCTCACTCGTGGCTTAAAGGCATTCATTATACAATCGTTGCATAAACTACTAATAAAGCTTTTAATGTGGTATTGCAATTCATAAAAACATATACGTTTTTTAACCTATCTTTTACAATTTGAGATGTGTAGCTAACTGTTTTATGAAACAGAGATTACAGCAGTGTTATAGCAGTGTGTGGTTGTTTACAAAACTAACATTTTTGAACTCGCTACTAAAGCCATAAGCAAGCTCACAAACCCAGTACTAATATGAATGATTATGTATTGTAGACTTTGGAGCATTTAAAATCATAGTCACTCTTTCTCATGGACTTTTTTTAACTTACATAGTGGTATTTAAGCTTAATCTCCTGTTTTGGATATACCTTTTAGGCTTTTGTCAAATTAATTAATTTATACTTGCCTTAACCATTTTATCTATAAATAAATTTTACTAAAGAGGATTTTCATTGAAGATACGCCGAAATATAGATACACGGTATTATTTTTTGGCAACACTTCAACGGAATATTATTCAAGATAAAATGAAAAATAAGTTTTCTCTTTTGTACTGGTTAACTTTATTTTATTAGTTACTGTGGTTTTGACCAGTTTTAAATTATGTACATTTATAACAATTCCAAACATCAAATACAAACTCTCAGCCGTCAGGGCTGTGAGAGCCAAAAGTGACCACCGCGTGCAGTTGGACATGTGCCGCGGGGGACCCGAAGTGACCACCGCGCGCAGTTGGGATACGCCCGCCAACGGACTGCTCTTTTTTAACCCCCAGCACCCTTTGGGCACAAAGGGTAGTGATAGAACAAGGACAAGCCTTTTAGCGCGCAAACATTCCCGGCCCCCTTGAAAGCACGGCTTTCAAAATTTACAATGCAAAATGACTAAATGTATACAAAGAAAACAATAATAATAGTAATGCTATGAACAAGTTCATACAATAGTTTCAAATGAATGTTCCATCAAAGTCCATCTTGATCAATGTTCACTTTTTACAATTACATTGTTTATGATATGAATAAAAGATTGTTGAGTACATCATTAATAATATGTACACATGCTTAGCGAATAAACAAAAACAATGCATATATGTAATAGTTTGATTGAAATGTATGAGCGAAACGAAGCAGCCCAGAAACAATAATTTGTCTAAATTATTTATACAACAAACTATATAAAATCTTTGATAAAAAATGTTTAAAATTTCAATGTAAAACAAGTAATATACACATCTTTGACGAATGTTTAAAAATGTTTAGTGAGCAAATTGGTATTTACAACAATATATACATCATGAATGGCAGTTAATAAAATTATGAAAATAATAAACTCAATGAAATTTATCATTTGGAAATAACATTTAACTAAATAAAATTAAAACATGGCAATGAATGAGAATGAATAAATTATTGTTTATGTACAATTGACACTTAGCTGTCAATGGGCAAGGGCACAGTCGGTTGACTGCCCTTTTGTAATGTCCGCCTGACGTTTTTATTGTGGCCACCCTCGCACGGCCGTGTGCCCCGAGGTGAATGTCCTCCACTACCCCAGTGGCCCACTTCAGGGGTGGCAGATTGTCTTCCTTTATAAGAACCACCTGCCCTGGCCGTAGATTGTTGACATCAGCTGACCACTTCTGGCGTTGCTGCATCTGGGATAGGTACTCCTTTGACCAGCGGCTCCAGAAGTGCTGTGCCGCCTGTTGAACCCGCTGCCATCGAGAGAGACGATTGGTTGGAGCTGAGGTCAGGTCGACTTCTGGAAGTGCAGTTAGCGCCTCGCCCGTGAGGAAGTGGCCAGGTGTCAAGGGTTTTGGATCATTGGGGTCTGCTGAAAGGAAAGTGAGAGGTCGGGAATTAAGGCATGCCTCTACCATAGTTAGTGTTGTATAGAGCTCCTCAAAAGTGAGGTTAGCAGTCCCTATAGCTCTGCGTAGGTGGTATTTTACACTCTTTAATCCAGCCTCCCAAAGACCGTCAAAATGAGGGGAATTTGGTGGAATGAAATTTCATTGAATTTGCTGAGAAGAGGTAGCATATGCAATGGCTTGTTTATGTTGTTCGCTGTAAAGTAGTGTGTACAGCTCCTTCAGCTCTCTATTAGTACCGACAAAGTTGGTGCCGTTGTCTGAATGCATGTTTTCTGCTAGTAGAAGAGCGCTGCACAGTTCCAATCTTGGTAGCGACACAGTCTTTAACGGGGCCACTCGAGACTTAGCACACGTAACTGTGACACTTCTGTCGTCGGCAATATGTCTTGTATGTATTGCGCCGCCATATGCCCTTTCTGAGGCGTCGCAAAATCCATGTAACTCTAAAATCTGTCTGCTTGTTTTGCTTGAAACGCATCTTGTGATTGGTAGCTTGTTTAGATTATTTAGATCATTTCTAAAAACCGACCATTTTTCTTTAAAATCAAACGATAGTTCATCGTCCCAGTTTAGTTTGGTTTTCCACAGGTCCTGCATGTAAATCTTTGCTTGGACAATGACTGGTGCAATTAAACCAAGCGGATCAAATAGTTTTGCAATTTCTGATAATGCAGTGCGTTTACTGAGCATGCTTAAGTCTTTGTTTTCCGTATTGTAAGCATACCGAAGCTCGTCGGCTTGGGCATCTCACAAGAGGCCTAATGCTTTGCTGGTTGTTCTGTTTGAGGGAAACTCTTGTGGCTCACGTGCTCGCATGTCTGAAGGGAGATGCGTAAGCAGCGCATTGCTGTTTGAATTCCATTTTCGTAGATTGAAGCCTCCTGATTTAAGCATGGTTATTAGTTGGTTTTGGAGTTCAATCGCCTCGTCCAAATTGTCTGTTCCTGTTAGTAGGTCATCGACATAAACATCTTGTGAAACAACACGTGAAGCCTCGGGAAACGAGCCCTTCTCATCCTGGGCTAGTTGATTGAGTGTTCTTGAGGCTAAATATGGAGCACAAGCGGTGCCATATGTCACTGTTTTTAACCGATAGGTCTGAAGTTCATCTGTATCATGTTCTCTCCACACAATCCTCAATAAGTCTCGCTGCGAAACGGAAACCCAAATTTGTCTATACATCTTCTCGATGTCGGCTGTCATAACATATCGGTGAAGACGAAACCTTAAAATTATGGAAAGAAAATCGTCTTGCGCGGTAGGTCCTACCATGAGTGTGTCGTTCTAGTCGTTCAACGATACGGCTGTTGATGTTTTAGCCGAGGCGTCAAACACTACTCGGAGTTTGGTGGTTGTGCTTGAGCCCTTTAATACAGTATGATGTGGAAGATAATAGCCACAGCCGAACAATTGTCCACAACTCGTTCCATGTGTCCAAGAACCTCATATTCTCTCATGAATTCGACGTACTGATCATGTATAATGTGATCTCGTTTCAGTCTCCTTTCAACCTGAAGAAAACGTTTAACAGCAGTTTGTTTTGATTCGCCAAGTTGGCTTATGATAGGTTTTACAGGCATTTCCACTGTATACTTCCCGTCATCACCTCTGTTTACCGAGTTATTGTATAGTTCCTCACAATGATTGTTTTCAGTGCTAATAGGCCAGTAAAATTAGATCAAAAATTAGTCATGCCTGGGCAAAATTCCCGGAAAGCTGGAAATCGTCTTAATCTTTCCGTTTTACATCCAAGTATATGAATTTGAAGTTTGTCCCATTTTTCCTAGTGTGATTTCGACCTGGGACCACAAAAATATCAGAGTTTTGGGTAATTTTTTATTCTTTTGTAAATAAGTAAAAACCCGTTTATTCTACATAAAACGTTTAAATACAAGAATTGTAGAGGACAAAATTCTGCATTTATTGAGTACCTTCTGATAAAGATACTTTGAATAGTAATTGATTTATGGTAAGTTAAATAAAGGGTTTTGGCGAATTTATCTTTTAGGGAAAGAGCTATTACTGTAGGTCTCATGGTAATCCCTAAGCCCGAGACCATGATATCTGTTAGTTTTGAGGTCCTCAGAAGCCAAAAAACCCATACGTTCAAATCTAACCATCGCAAAGGGGGGTGAGGGGGGTTTATTGAAATTTTCATGTAGAAAAATATAAATATTCTAATTTTGGTTTATACAGTTGAATTCAGCTCAAAAAAAAACAAATAATTTAGTATTTTAAATCATTGCTCTATGTCCATTGGTTACCGAGATACTGAGATTGGTAAACACAGTACGTTGTCCCAGCGATGTTAACCTTATGGGAAATAAATCAAATTGTATATCTCCCTTATTTATGAACATATCTTAATAAAATTTGGTATGTGGCTTCATCTAGTTAAGATCTACTTGATTATAGCGTAAAATCCACAAACTTTTATATTCTTGAGGCAGCAAACCTGCGTACTCACCTTCCCAATGTTAATCTTTGCCCCCCTCACTCCCCTTTGCGATGGTTCGATCGGGCTGGTTTTCGATCATGTGTAAATAATTACTACTTTACACGTCCGTGCCAAATTTTATTAAGATCGGGCCATTTTTGCGAGGGTTATCGAGGAAACAAATACATAAGTATATATATTTATATACATCTATATTGGTTTATATATATATATATATATATATATATATATATATATTAGAGAGATTATCATTTTTACAAAACAGAGTACCCTTTCTTGTTCATAATTAAATAAATATTTAATTATGAACAAGAAAGGGTACTCTGTTTTGTAAAAATGATAATCTCTCTAATTATTATAGTAGCCCTAACAAGTGAATGTAATTTATTTTATATATATATATATATATATATATATATATATTTATATAGATTTGAACGTATGGGTTTTTTGGCTTCTGAGGACCTCAAAACTAAAAGTTATCATGATCTCTCAAAAACATTGAGGTGACATTTGCTGGGTTGTTCATCATAAGATGTTGTGTTAACACGGCCACCGACAATCCAGCCCAGTCTTGTGGTTTGTAACACGATCGTGTCACTGGCCTGAATTTTGCCGCTTCCAGGATTTCAAGGAAGTGTTCTTGTCCTAACAATATGTATATTTTATTAGGTTCTGAGAAGTTAGGGTCTGCTAGTGTTATGTTGTGAGGAATGTTGCATGAATTTTTGTTAACTCGGTGGTAAAAGGCCAGTGATTTTTGGAAGAACTAAAAATGATGAGTGAAGTTTGTAGTTAGATGTCTTAGAAGGTATTGTTGCGTTTACTTGTTGAGAAATGGATGTTGAGTTACCGCTGATTCCCTTAACTGTCATCAAAGTGGGTTGTCGTTTAAGTTTTAGTTTTTGACATATGTCTTGCGTAATGAAGCTACTTTGGCTCCCACTGTCAAGAAAGGCCCTGCATGTTAGTGTATTGCCCTCGTCACTGATGAGGTCAACAACCGCTCTTGATAGCAGAACTTCTGTGTTGTTGTTTAATGTGTAAATTGTCTCATTTGACAGACTGCTGCTCAATGCCACTTGTGTTTGGCCTTGACCAGGATGTTTAACTTCCTCAGGAAAGGGATTTGATTGTTGTTTTTGTCCCCCTTCCTGGGATGTAGAGTGAAGGATTGTATTATGTCGTTTACCACATTTTTACAACCTGTAGGGGATTTGCAGTTCTCGACGGTGTGGTTGGAGCGCAAGCAGTTACTGCATATGTTTGCTTTGATTAGTTTAGTGGCACGTTCAGCTTCAGGAAGCTGACGTAGAGCTTGACAGTAGAAATTTTGGTGTTTGTCACCACAAATTTTACACACAGACTTATCTACAGCCACGTGGGATTTTATCTTTTGTTGTGTGCTGTGTTTAAATCGTTGTGAGTGTACCGTTTTGTCTTGGTTTGTTTGATTGTCTCTGGTACTGTTTATTGCTTCCCGAGTCTGACCTCGCTTCTGTAGGAACTCGGTCAGCTCCTTCAGCGTGGGTAATTTGTCTGGTTGAATAGTCAGTTCCCACTCTCTGTGTGTACTTGCGTCTAAGCGTGTAGTAATGATGTGTATTATTAGGGTCCCAGCTGTCCGTTTTGACGTTGAGCGATTCTAATGCCCTCATGTGTGCTAGTGTTGAATTAACAATTTGCCTAAATGATGCTGCCTTGTCTCTTTGAGTGTGGGGAAGATCGAATTGTGCTTTGATGTGATTTTGAATTATGATTCTGGTGTTTTGATACTGTTGTTTAAGGAGGTCTATTGCAATTTGATAATTGGATGCTGTGAGTTTAATGTTTCTAACTGTCTCAGCGGCTTGGTCAGTCAAGGAACCTTTAAAGTATTGCAGTTTTTGAATATTGCTAAGGGATTCATTTTTGTCGATAAGTGAACTGAAAGTGTGTCTTAAAATGACATCCATTGCTCATATTTACCGGAGAATTTCGGTAGACTTATTGTTGGAAGTTTGACTGAGGGAATGGGAGGTACGTTTGAGGTTTGATTATTGGATTTGCTTACCTTTTTGCAAATATTCAAGAAGTCAAATAAATTTACATACATGCATTAAATTATATAATAGCATACCTGAAAAATGGACTTTATTATCGAACAGAACATTTCAAGAAAAAATTAAAAGTATTCTTACTGAAAAATGCCCATATAAAATTCAGGAAGTTCAAGAAGAAAATTATTGGACTAATTAAAATTATAATATAAGTCATAATTATAAATAAGATTAATTTAATATTGTCATGTATTTATATAATACCAACGACAATAAATGATTATTATTATTATTATTATTATTATTATTATTATTATTATTATTATTATTATTATTATTATTATTGACTACTGAGGGAGTCATTGTCCTCATCAAGTGATTTGAGAATTCGCTCTGCCCTAGCATGTAGAGTGAAATATTGAGTCTCAAACTCGTCCCTTTCTGTCGATGAATCCGCTAAGTCTCCATCTATGAGGTCGATTTTCTCCTGGATTTCATTAAATTCTGACAGACACGGTTTAAAAACCGAAAATCTAGCAGTAAGTTCATTTACATCAATATCTGTTGTGATTTTCTCAAGGCAGGTTTTAAATCTGGTTAATTTCCCCTTAATTATACCTCTCTTACTAACTGCCACCCTTTTTTCTTCCTCTAAAGCCATGACACTAACTTAGGTATTGGCAAAGAAAATAAGAGAAAAAGATAATATGAGTGAATAAATTTAGGTAAATGATTGCTTGGGTAAAGGAATGCAAAAAATGATGGGTTTGAATGCAGGGTGTGTGAAACAGCTGATCGAGGGACTGTTGTTTTGGAAGGGCACAGTTGTAAAGGAAAAGGAAAGTGATTGTTTACGATGCTGGCCACTCACCTTCGTAAGACGGTTTTACAACCTCGGTGTTGCGAGAAGCTCGGAGGCCCTTGGGGTTGCCTGTGACGTCATATGTGAGGGTTGCGGAGTGGAGTAGCTGCGTCTTGGAGCCTTGCCTCGCTTCGAAGGGTTGCGAAGAGAAATCCTGCTGCCAATTGCCGAAACGAATCGAAGGGTGCTGGACTCCTTTGTTCTTCTTGGCCTGGGCTGCTTTCTCTACAACTCGCAGTTGAGAACTTTTTAGCTTCAAAACTGTATCTTCACTGAACTGAATCGTCGAATCCTCGATTCACTGTCACTGTAATCAGCGACGCACTGAAAGAATCAAGGCCTGTGAGGACCAAATGTACCAAATGTACGCGCCCGGTTTGGTCCTGGGGCGCACAGAATTGTTTAGAAATTGAATTGTTTCAAATGTGTTTAAAGTTTATAACAATTAAGGAAAATGCTTGAAATGAAAGTCACTGATTGAATGAATACACTGTGTTTATTGAGAAATGAGATAAACTGTTTAACCGTATGAGACTGAAATGTATAAAATGGATAGCTGTTTACTGAATGTTTAAGAAGTGTATAAGAGTCGACTGGACTCCACGACTGCGTGGTGACTCGGACCGTGTTTTAGACGAGACTGCCCGAGTGCCCGCCAACGGACTGCTCTTTTTTAACCCCCACTACCCTTTGGGCACAAAGGGTAGTGATAGAACAAGGACAAGCCTTTTTGGGCGCAAATAAAGGGTACTCTATGCCTGTAAGTACACGGGCGAGTCGAGGAGTTGATTGGATTATTTAGAGAATGTTGCCGCTGATGAACCGACTGTTGCCCGAGGCCCACCCTACAAATAAATTAATCCAATGGAACTTTTATTATAGGAAAAATATAGTTTTAGATAGATGATGTAAAAGTACTTTGTTTATTTACTTGGAAGTTAATTATAATCAAAAGGCGAATTCTGAGGAAAAACTCCAAGTTTAACTTTGTATACTGTATACTCTATTTTTTAGCTTAGTGTTTTTTTTATTATTTTGATTCAAAACACTAAGGGTGCAATAAATTAGGTTTTAGCAAATTTCCCCTATACACAGAGAAAAATGCATTGGTTGCCATAACCAATGCACGATTGGTTAACGATATTGGTAGGGTAGTTGAAGTTGTCGTAAACAACACAAGGGTTAAGGTAACATACTGTGTTAGTTGTTTCAAGAATCCATAAATTGTTATTTTCAATGAGTCTTTTTTACTAGTTTAAATTGTTTGTCGTAGCTCATTATAGTTGTAATGTTTGCCAATATGTAACGGTAACCAACTGAAGTGGTTGTTTAAACCACTTTATTATTTTCATTCAGTTGTTATTACTAGTTAGAAGTGTTTGTCGTAAATCATTAGAAAAGTAATGTTTGCCAACACGTAACGGTAATCAACTGAAGTGGTTGTTTAAACCATATGACCCAGCCATTACTTCCCCGACCCAGACAAGTCGACGCCATGGACAATTTTGTCATCTCCATATGTCGTAGGGCCTTGAGGAATTATTACCAGGATTCAAAGATAAGGTGTTTGAGTATTCAGTTTATGTTGAAGATAAAGATATAATTAAAATATACTTGGCATTATTTCAGATCTACCAAAAGGGTACCACTTTCTTAGCTGATACTATGTAGTTTACGTTAAATGTTATACTATATATATATAACCTTTTATCTTCGGATCGTTTAGGGAAGAAGCTATTATCGTAGGTCCCATGGTAAGACCTAAGCCCCAGACCATGGTAATTTTCCGTTTTGCGACCCCCAGAAGCAAAACACTCGTGTGTGTGTGTGTCTGTGTGTATGTGTGTGTGTATGTGTATGTCTGTTAACACGATAGCGGCCGTAAAAATGGTCCGATCTTTATGAAATTTGGTAGAGACATGTAAAGTGGTAATCAATTGTACAAGTTCGTAAACCAACCTGATCGGATCACCGGAAGGGGGGTTGGGGGGGTAAAGGGGGATAAACCTCCCTAAAAATGGAGTTTTCGGGTTTTCACATAGAAAAATAAAAATTACCCAAATTTTATGGCACCATTGAATTTAGCTCGAAAAAAAACAAACAAGTTAGTAATTTAAATCGTTGCTCTATGTCCATTGGTTACTGAGATATTGAAAGTGGTAAACACAGTACGTTGTCCCAATGTTAACCTTATGGGGAAAAAGTAAAATTCTATATCTCGCTTTTATTTCAACATATGTTAATGAAACTTGGTTTGTGGCTTCATCTAGATGACATCTAATGTATATTAGTCTAAAATCCCTGATATGTACACTTTCGTGGCAGCAAACCTGCATACTCATTCCTCATGTTATCCTTATGGGAAATAAAAAAATGCTTTATCTTCCTTATTTCTTAACACAAATTGATAAAACTTGGTATATGGCTTCTACTAGTTCAGATCTGTTAATTTTTTAGTTAAACCACCCAGTCAACATACCTGTCGCAGCAAACCTGCATACTCATTCCCTATGTTATTCTAAGGAGCTTACAAAAACATGTCATAGCACATGTCATGGATTAAAATATGTTATTTTGCATTTGAAATTCGCTGAGTATGCAGGTTTGCTGCAACGGGGGTATTTTTCAATCGATGTAATACATGAGCCCGATGTTATAAGGAACAGTAGGAAGCTAATCAGTTACTTTAACATTTTCCCGACCTCTTGTTCAGTACACTCCATGCTTCACTCTTTAAAATTAAGATTTAATTTTTAATCTCTGATTTTTATGCTTTATCCTAAAAAAGATAGTTTAATTTTATCTAACAGCTTGAAAATAATTACGAAAGATTGCCGAGAACTCCAGGGATATTTCGTCACGGCGACAAACCAGTCAGTCGTCAGCACATAAATGTGACATATGGTGGTCGGCTAGTTGAAAGGTCACAACGACTTGTTACGTAGAGGTCACTGGAAGTTAATGTGTCCAAGTTGTTACCTCCTCCACATCTCACACAACATAGCTGAGTGTTAGATTTATTTTAAGTAAAGATTTTTTGAAAATATTTTGTAAATTTTTATTTAAGCTATCAAATAAGTAGGCGATGTTTGTGTGTGCTATCAATAAAGCTATCAAGCTATCAATAAAGTTTGTGTGTGTGGGTTCATTGTGCTTTCATAAAAGTAAAATACTGAATGATATTAAAAAGTAATCTTAGTTGGTAATGAGTTAAAATGACAAGGAAGTAAATTAATCTGGCACAATAACAGTTCCATAAAAAAATTCAGACTCGGCCTCCGATAACAATACAACCAAAAACAACTAACATTAACAACAATTAGCTTACATTTTAAAACTTATAAATTAGGGTAGACAAAAAATCTCGAAATTATAACAAGGATTATCTAAGTTTAAAAGTTAAGATTTGAGGGCCCTAAGGTTGACTGGGTGAGCTTCATGATGTAACTTATTTAACATCCTAAGACAAGACATATATGAGTGTGATTTTAGTGTTTTGCTTAACCTAACATAAGGTAAATCAATCTTAATCCTTATAACGGGAGTGAATTATCACAACACAAATCACCCGGTGTTGTGATGAATCGATTTGTTTCAAAGATCTTTCTTACTATAAGAAAATTAATGTACCGACTAAAATGCTTGATTGGTTTAGAATTTACACTTTAGAGAATTCTGTCGATATCTTAATAATTATAACTGGTTTAAAACTAATCTTTAGTTAGTAAGAATATATTTTAGTTTCCAAAACCGTAGGTTATTTACTAATGACTAGGATACCATCATCTAAGTGGGATATAAGGTTAATTCTGCATTGTTATTATTAGTATGCTTTTGCGTAGCTGTGCTCGTATACTTCTATAATGTGACCATTCTTATAAAAGAGAAAATAAAAATATTATTATGATTATAACAAGTTAATGATAATATTATTCATAAAAAATTAAAGTAATTCGAAATGTCTTGAATACTTTGACAAACATATAATCATAAGAGGATTAGATCAGAAAAAAATTAAACTCCTTCACTATATCAGTTCCATGCGTTGATTGCTTTCTTGATCAACTAATTAACTTTTAATTGTGCGGTACCTGCAATTGTAAATGGTGTAAATTAAATTTTTCACATCAATAATGTAATTGATAATGTACAGAACATTTAACTAAAAATGACGCATTAAAAATGGATGAGGAAGTCACTCAAAGTTGATCACGAACCATGTACGTTAAACGTTAACGACAGTCGGCAGTAGACACAACGTCCTCGGCGCTGCGTGCTGCGTGCTCGACAGCGAAGGGTGGGACACAGGAAGCGGCCGGGGACGCGGCCATGAAAACGGAAGTCACACAAGGCTGAGAACGCAGACGCAGCATCAACTCGGCTGCTACTTATACGCGGGACGCTACCAAAGTCGGACAGCGACGAATCGGATGGCGACGAATCCGGACTGTTTTGAAACAGTCCCGATTCGTCGGGAGCGTCAGGTGAAAAACCTGGACTGTTTCATTTCCGCTCGGAAACGTCAAAGTCGGACGGCGACGAATTCGGAGTGTTTTGAAACAGTCCCGATCCGATTCGTCGGGAGCATCAGGTGACAAACCCGGACTGTTACATTTTTGCACAGAAACGTCAAATTCGGACGGCGACAACTCAGAACGGAAAAAAAGTCCAGAGTTGACGTTGTCCGACTTTGTCGTCGACCGACCTTGGCGCGTTCCCTTATACGCATGAGCAAGTAGTGCACTGATGTCAGGGAGTTTCAGGTGTACAGAATCATTAATTTAGACTTTAAAATCCTAAATGATGTGTTCATACTCATCAAAAATTGGAAAGTGGCGCACCGATCCTTTACCCTAACAATCAAAACTTCCAGATCGTAAAAATTATCACTTCTAAATTTAAAGGAAATCAGATGATCGCGGCCGATAGAGCGCAAAAACCTCTTTAGATAATTAATGTAGGCTACTTCGTTTAGTAAATTCGCATTTTCGTTGATAAATGACGTGTTATGTGAACTTACTTAGGACTTTTTTAGCGAATTGAAGAAGCTATTACCGCAGGTTTCATGGTAAGATCATCGATGTAAATAAGTTTATTTACATCGATGGGTAAGACCTAAACCCGAGACCATAATATCTTTTCGATTTGGGGCCCCAAAGTACCAAAAACATCAATCGTTCAAAAAAAAAAATATATATATATACAGGGTGTCCAACTTAACTGTGCCACCATTGGTATATCAGGAACTATTGGATTTAGAGAAAAATTTAAATGGGGGACTTCACCTACTTTTTTAAGACATTTAAAAATATGTATTCTATTTTCTTCTGAATGGCCGCCATTTTCCAATATGGCGGACGACTTTGATTTTTCTTATGGAACACACTGTATTTTATGGCATATTTGGATTCTACGCTTAATTTAAGAACTTTTTACTTTTTGACATTTTTTGCTAAACCCAATTGTTAAGAAGATATGAGTCATTAAAGTTTGATTTTCCCCATAAGAAATGCATTGCGTAATTGTTGGTACTCGGTATATCGGTAATGGTTGGGTTAAATAAAAAATACCAATGAACAATAGTACCTAAAAATATGATTTAAGTTTAGATTTAATCATATAAGCTGTTTTTAGTGGAGATTCACTCATGGAAATGAATAATTTTGAATAGTTTTGTACTCCATAAGGATTGCATAGGATGGCACAGTTAAAATGTACACAAGGCATTTCTTATGGGGGAAAATCAAACTTTAACGACTTATATCTTCTTAACTATTGGGTTTAGGACAAAATTTTAAAGAGTAAAAAGTTCTTAAAATTAAACGTAGAATTCAAATATGCCATAAAATACAGGGTGTTCCATAAGAAAAAATCAAAGTTGTCCGCTATATTGGAAAATGGCGGTCATGTTGAGGAAAATTGAATTCATATTTTTAAATGTCTTAAAAAAGTAGGTGACGTCCCCCATTTAAAGTTTTC